>DWPA01000090.1:0-35055 GCA_018251375.1 Calpodes ethlius
ATGTACTAAGTATTGTACACATTGAAAAGGTCTACAGAAAACTCCGTGATGGTATATGTCTATCTCTTATGGATATCCCACAATTACACTTTTTTGTTTTAATAACCCAAATTTTCCTGTAACTAACAATATATCAATTATATATATTTTTTTTTATTTGGAGAATAATTGGTTTTGTCGTTCTCAAAAGAATTACCATAATAAAATATGATTGAATGAATAAATAGCAATATGTTACGAAGAAAAATGTCGACAATAATTCGTCGAAATTACAGAAAGAATATACCAAAACATATTTGTCATAGAATATAATTTTCTATGAACTGTCATTATGTTACATTTTAACACAATTCTGTTTCGCCTCACAACGTCATATTGTACGATACACCAGCGCCACGTAGTGTCGAGTAGCAACAACAGTGTCCTTCTGAATTAAGGCCTTGGTAATTTTGAATGTAGTATAATTATGTACTTTATTAACTAGTCGATAGCGTAAATAGTACTAGAAATAAAGACACACGAACTAAAATTTCACATGTTACAGAAACATGAAAATGTTGCCTTTTTCTATTTGTGTGTATAAAATTGAATGTATAAAATTCTTAACAAAAAGAACAACGCTCAAGGACGGCTTGCCCTTGTGTGAAGGGGCGAGGTAGCCTTCAATATTGAACATTAGCGTCCGTTGTTCGTCCACTACCTGAAAACCTGCTTGTTATAGTTTCCATTGTTTTCATTAGATGGCGCTGCACCGTTCTGTTCATGAATGAAACTATAAATAGTGAGCGGCCGAGCTTCCCTCGGGGTTCGTGGTATGCATCTACGTTGTATCTACATATATTTATTGTTTTGTTCTATTGATTACGTCATACTAGCTTTGGTGGAAGCCTGTAAATATTTATGGCATTAGAAATCGGTTTAATTTATTACACGCCGCTATACGACAGCAGTCTATTATTATTATTAGTAGTCTAAATATTTGAATACTGTAAGTCGATGTTACGTACGTGTTGTAGAAATGATTAAAGATTACATTCACAGTAGTATGTCTGTGTCTAGATTGTGACAGGGTGGGCGCGCGTCGGGTGACGGAGGGCGAGAGGGGAGGGGGAGGGGTGAGCGGCACTCTCGCCAGTGCTCGCCTTGCTCCTTACCTACGCGCATGTCCCTTGCGCCCAACCCTTCCCGACCAGTTTTCACACAAACCGGGCTCCGTTACATAATATAATTTGACGGGCACTTTAAAACCTCATAGTGTTAAGGCTTCTTTCTGTGATCGATACTTTTTTGCACGATTTACACGCGTAGTTAAGTTAGCGTTACGTAAGCCGCCGTCCACTGAAGCTTCGCTTGTCACCGCTTTTGTGATATTCGGTTGTGATATATTCGTTTAGGCAGGCTTTTTGCTCGTAGATTTTTAGAGTGTAAATAAAATTGTTGACTTAGGGTACGGTTTAAGTAATTTGTTGTAACGGAGCCCGCGTGAGCCGCCGTTAACGTGGAAGTCTGGTCTCCTGTATCCGAAATCCATCACTTGTTGATTGTTCCCTGTGGACCCTCATTCCTCTACCACATCCCTGTTATCGCATGGTGAGCACTTCGAGGGTGTCCACGCGAGAGTGCGCGTGTTCGGTGTGAGACTTGTTGATCGCGGGGTGAGAGAATGCGCGCGTAGCGCTCTCTAGAGTGGCTCGTCACGGCTTCGCGCGGCTGGTGGCCGCGCGCCACGCCATCTGGCGACTACGGCGCTCCGGTTCGCAACCCGCGCAAGACTCCAATGACCACGAACAGACCAACCATCTGTACGTTTCTTCTCTATCTCTTCACTCTGTCTTGCAAGCTTTTGTTCTGTCATCTTGTTTATCATCGCCTTCATTGTGTTCCTTCATTCTCCACTGTTATTTCACCTACATAACCGAAGGCCTTATAACTTGAGCCGGTTACCGCTTTGTCAGTTCTGAACATTTATGTCAGACCTCATTATTTTAACGCGTATGAGTGTTCATATTTAATTTAAAGGCAAAGAAATAATTATAAAGCTAGTGCTTCATAAAGGTATAGAGGTCAACATAATGTTATGAATAGCGACGCGTTAAAAGGCAGCGCAATACCTGAGCGTAATGTTTTAAGGTCGGTGAAAGTCCAGTCCTATTTCCGAGCGCGCTCACTCCCATTAAGTTTGTTTTCGTCGGGCCTGACGCCAGCTGCTGCAGTCCGCTTTTCATTTTCCTTCTGTTTTCATATTCCCCCTCTGTCGGAGTTACGGCCATCACAGCTGTTTACATCGAGTATCATGAATGCCTATCGTAATAAATGTTCTCCTGCAAATGTTGTTTTATTTTTGCTTACATGTTGTCCACCTGAACGATGTCGAAGCTTAATGTTGTAGATCGATGTTTAGATATTTGACAAAAGCACGAAATTATCATATTTATGTACTGGTACAGAATCATGTCGTTATCATATGTCACGTAGATAGGGAAAGTTATTCGATGTTATCACCATGCTGTCACCCAGAATTTTGAACGAGTTTTACATCGATCGCGCTGAGATATACGAGTTCATACGACCATGTATTACTTGAGCGACGAATATACTAGGTCAAGGTGGCTGAAAAATTCATTTTCCAACCACTCTAACGGATTTTTCCACTGATATGATTGATGGTTTGTTAATGCAATGTGCATATGATTTTTTTCTCTGATTTAATTAAATAAATGAAAAGTAGCAGTAAGTTGATTATTTTAATAGACTATGTAAGAAGGCGTAAATAATTTTAGTTGAGATCTGTTCTACAATCAAAACTCGACTATAATTCACTTGATCAATGAGTAAAATTACATTCTCGTTATATAATATTCTATTCTTTATAAATGTCTGTGTAACAGATAATACATATAAATTTAGGTTATTGCACTTTTTGCTCATGTAAAGTTTAACTGCCAAATCTTAGACTCGTACGTGCACGTATTATTCTTAAAAAGCGTGCAAAGGTCATCTCTTTTATCTCTTTTCGTATATGAATATATAGATTGAGGTCACAACAAAACATGTAGTTGAAAATGGAACATGCTGTCATATTTAAGCGATGAGTGTTATTAAAAATATGACGGCTAGCTCTAGTAAGAGTTCGTAGATGATGAATAAGAACCTTCTTGGAACTAGGTCTCTTTAAACGAAGAACAATGGTTTTATTTCATCGGGCGCTAAGCTTCGGTGTAACCTTGGTTATGAATGAGGCTCAATTATTCTTTCTTATAGAAGCATTACATAATAGCGGATATTGTGTCGGAAGGTGCTTATTAAGTAGAACAGTTATAGGAATATATAAAACTACATGCTATGAAATATCCACATTATTTATGTTTCTTATAGCATTACGTAAGATGTTGTAGAGGTTGTTTAAATGTACTCATACGATGAGTTTATTTAATATGCTTAAGTGGAATATAGCCAAGTTATAATATCATAATCACCTGTATTTATTAACGTATTATAATTAGCTATTTATTCATAATAGATAATCGTGAATAGAAAATTACGACTCGTTATAACTTTGTAATAAAATAAATGAATAGTGATATAATAATCAAAGTAATTAAAACAAACATATAAACATGAATATATGTATATAATACATATAGTGGTATTATATATCTAGTGGAATTCTTCGTTGCTTACTGCCTAGATAGCTGACACATCGCTGATAGATCCTCAGCTTGAAAAACGGGGTATTGGGGGTTTGCTAAAAGAGGGTATTGGGCTTGATCTCAAAATAGACAGACTATTATTTTGAAGGCATAGCGTTACTGGACCAGTCGGGAATTAACAAAATCTATAAGTGTTGCCATAGATATACGTTCTTATTTCGGTTGTATATAAAATTTCATTTGTGTACATACGATACAATACATGAATTCCCTAAGTTATATATAGATCCTGCCTACGAAGCAAGAGGTACCAAGTTCGATTGCCGACCGGAGCAAACATTTATGCGACATACATATGTCCAAGGTGTGTACTCGAAAAGTCCTAAATTATTCTACTAAATCCTACTAAAATGTAACGTGAGAACACACTCTCACGACTTATTAGTAAAGATATGAAACATTTAGATGTTAAAACGTAGTCATCGTGGCCCAAAACCGTAGTCATACTAAAGCTATCACTGATGTCAAGAAGAAAAAAAGTTGAGTAAAATTGCCTCCCCTAATTAGTGCCACTTAGACTGATACTAAGCCATTTGAATCCAGCGCAGGCCCGCTGTGATCTTCAGCTTAAGAATTTCGTCGAAATACGTCGAATAATTTGATGGCTGAATCAAATACATGGGATCAGGCAGGTGTCATGGAAATACTATAATACCCGTAATGACTACTGACAGCTTTACTTGTTTTTGGAGGAAATACGCCAAAAAGTATCCGAAGTGAGTTTGGATATTTTTCATTATAATTATGTAACAGCAATATGTAGAATGTGTCATTTATGATACTTAAATAGTAATTCTAAATACCGCAGAAAAGTCAATTTGCATTAATTTTAATTTTAAATGAAAATGTTCACGAAGGTTCCCCAATGACTTCAGTGACCTTGTCTGACATTTTACAAATTATAATTTTATCAGACTGGTTTAATTTAGAAAATGGTACTTAGTCATTTACGTAGGCGTTCTGCGGAATTGAAAATAACTTTGATAGCGACGGCGCGCCGCGTAGCGCGTAGGCGAGGCACGTAGCGCCTACGAGCCGTAGAGCTATAGTCGTAGCAGCTGCGTACCGCCTCCGTTTTCCATTCCAATTTATCACAATGGAGCCTTTTGACACCTTATTAAATTACATCTTGTAAAAAGCCTGCAAATCAACATATTATGTTTTTATATTCAGTATTTCCTCATAATTAGCCTTGAGCATTGCTATATAGTGAGGAAATGCTGTCAGCATCTTGGGTGCTATTTGGGCCATGTGAACCTATGTGACAAATTTCGAATAGGATTGTAGGAGAAACCGTACTTAGTAAGTTCTGTTAGTATTAGTTGTTAATAAAAATATCAGTTTGTTATTATTCGTTAGTAAGAGGAACCACCTTCGTTAGTAAGAGATCCACATTAGGGCTGTTAGTGTAGATTAGTTTTGGTAGTAAGTATTAGTAATCATTCAGTTAATAATCGTTAGTAATCTGTCCAACTTGAAGTTGGTCACGGATGCCTTGCAAGTGGCTTGGTTAAATGAAACATCACAAGTATTCAAGACCTGAACTGAACTGACTCTTTCTATCAATAGCCAACAAAGGAATATACATGTATCAATGTTGACTGAAGCAAAGATCTGACTCTCCAACATTACGATCAGAATTTAACAGGTTCTTATAGATCCCAGCATAAGAAGAAATTTCTATATCCCCAGAATCAAACGAATTTTTACAAATCCCAACAGTAGAAGGAATATTTTTTACAATCGGAATTAAATTGATTCTATCAAATTCCAGAAGTTAGAGGACTCTGTTTTTAACCGGAATTTGTGAGGGGTTATGTGGGATTTTTACCCACTAAAAATTCTGCCCGCAGCCATTCGACACATGTGAGAAGGTTCCGGGATCACTAATGACCAGTAGAAAATAACTAGTGCCTTGAATATTTCTAAGCAAAGCGAACTAGAGCGAAGAAGATTAATATAAATTCCCATTTTTATTTACCTCTCACAAATCTACTACATCTAAAAATCTTACTCAAGATCGTTTAAGCAAGTGAGTTCACTATCATCAAAGCCAACATCAAATACTTAATCTATATTCAGTAAAAAATCCCTAACCATTACATTAACCATCTACAACCAGAAATTTCATCTATTCGTGCCTGGAGAATACTTGGATCTAAAATAAAAGCGAGGGAAAAATCCCCGCGTATTCTAGACGCTCATAAAGTTCACCTTTTCGCAAACTACTCAGTTAAGTATCGCTTTCCATGGCTCTGAAAACTAAAGACGGTCTTTACAGCTTGTAACGCTATAACCATATTTTTTACTTTGCAAAGTGAACCGTTATCAACATCTGATTTTCTAAATAGGTATTAAATACAGATTGTCGGCAGTTGTAGGGTTATTTAAGCTATGAAACAATGTTTTAAAAGCATTTTCAGATTTTTTTATCTGTGAAGCCAAGTTTTATTTTTTATTATAAAGTATTTATAGGGTTTAGGATATGAGGATGTATACTGAAGGGGCATAAAATCGTTTAAGGTAGGAATTCAGGAAATGGTTAAATATGCATTCTCAGGGTTATTACGGGTTATTTAAGGTATACATTGTGGGAATTGTCAGGATGCTTAGAGCTAAAAATCCATATAATTTTTATTGGATAGGCTATTTTTTTTTCTCCAGAAAACCTACAGTGATATATTACAATGGATACGAAATTACACAATCAATAAGTTTTTAATAAATTATACTATTTTTCTATTTACCTATTGTCATACATTGTGGGAATCGATAGATATAAATAAGTTATGAAGCCACGATACATAGGGTAGTTTAAACTGTGTTTAAACATTAGTTCATATAAATTATAACGTTTATTTGATTAATTTATCATTGTTTCATCATATGTCACTATATAAAATAGAAAATCCAGATGAATGATGTATATTTCTCGAATTTATTTCAATTAGATAGACGGACAGAGGCTACGTTTTACAGAACAACTAATTACTAACTGAACATTGTCATGCAGTCCTATTCAGGTCTTCAAAAATTTTTTACGGGTGACAGGGGTCGTTAGCATTGAAAACTTATTTGCTACCCTTATAACATAAATATATTTACTATGTAAGGTATATATTGAGTCATTAAAGCAAGCACAGTAGAGGAACCTCCAAAGTGTAACAAGTTACGTCACACGCGTACAAAAGACCAGAGAAGGGTACGTCCTATAGAAATTATCTTAAACGACAATCTCTTGAAACGTGTCCTTTGGACCTTTTCAGTTGAGGATTTTCCTTCTATTAAAAAATCGGGTCAAGTGTGGGGTTTAAATATAAGTGGTTCTATATTTAAACGGCTGACTTTTTATAACGATAAGAGGCTGGGTGAGTGGATCGGAGTAGGCAGTGGATGTGAACTCAGATTGAGGAAATTGTTCTAAGACAATGTTTTTATGAGCTCTTATTAAGCGATAAAAAATTCCTTTTTTTTATTAAAAATACTTTAACCTTAGATTAAATATACCAGTATGTATGTCTGTTAATATAAAGTACGAGAATCTACTCTATGTGCTAAGTGTAGCTCTCTTGGTTAATTGTTGTTCTAAACCTTTATTTTTTGTTATGTTTGACAACATTATTACAACTTAATCGTTACTACCAGAAGTGTGAGATGTGTGTGTGAGGTTGAGCTTATGATTTTGTAGTTATTACATTAGTGTCCAAATTTTTAAGAAGAAAATTTAAGAAAATATTGGACTTTTGGAAAGTAGATATATATTTCAAAATGAATAAAAAATATTTGGTTCGTTCTGCAACGAACTAATTAACTACGGAATAAAATTTAAGAATCCGAATTCCACCCAAAATACAAGTACTTGTATTTTTATAAAATCTTTGTAAATATGTAAGCTATACAACAATACAATAATATGGTAACACCGAGCTGGTCTGACGAGGGTACCTGAAGGTATAAGGGGAACCTTAGAATGCCTGCAAGTAAACCCATTGACTTATCTTTTCCTTTATTTAGCACAATAAAAATGTTATGCTACAAATAGCTAACTTAATGAATAATGCATTGCCTATCAGCTCATCTTGGTACTAAACAGAAATGGAAGAAAGGCGGTTTACAATCGTACGTTCAAAGTAGTAAATATTTGTTAATAAATAAACAATTACGTTTCGCACGCACAGTGTGTGGGCAGCTTGCGAGGTATTCGACAGACATAGCGCCGCCAGTAGACGCCCACGTTATTGACCGTTCTATTTTTAGACCCTACTGCGAAATTTATAGGCAATTCCTTCGTTGACTGGAAAATCTACTGATATTTTCGGTTAAAATGTTATCTGGAAACACTGACGGGTCTGAGAAAAGATAAAACTATAAGATTATACTATAGACACAACTATGAAAATAGTATTTTGGTGTTTAATTAGTGGTCTCTCGTACAAACGTATTCTTTTTATGAAATTATATTTATTTGAAATGAATTATCAAGTAGTTCTGTAATAGAGAACATCTTTGGTACCGTAGTATACCTTCAGTTATATGGTAAGTATATTCAAGTATTTTGTGTATTTTTCTTAATTAAAATCAAATTAAAATCGTGTACTACATGCAGGATTAAATCAGTACACTTATAAAGATCAAATTTTTTTTGAAAACTATTTTGAAAATAATCTTAATAAAAAGGGTGAAGAGATGATGTCAGTCTGATAGACCTTGGTCTTTATATTACTATTTTATTAAAAGACCAGACCCCGGCAATGAAATGCTGAGAAACAGAAGAAGAAAATTATCTTCTAGAGATTTCAAGACCTTAGAAGACATTCTATACCAATAATATATTACCATCCACACGTATTACTTACTAATCGTAGTAACGATTACAACTTTTACAAGATAAAATTGTAATGTTCAGTATTAAACTAATTTGTAGGACATTTTATGAGTGTCCTAATAACTAATGTTAATTCGACGTAAATAAACATGTTTGTTACGGCGGTATTTGAACACAGAACCCGACTATAATGGACATACATCTAGATTATAATGAACACAATTCACCCGACAACAATACGTGAACAAAATACTCCATGGCTCTGTAATGAAAGGGCGTAACGATCCATAACACTACCGAACGGCAACCGACCCCTATTACAACCCTTCACTGCATCACGTAATTGCCTTGCTTTCCGCCTAATTAATTCTAAGGGTGTTCCTATTTATTTAGTGTCACTGACAGTATTGCAAGATCTTTTTTTTATAATAAAATAGTAGAGCGCAAGTCTATCTCCCTGTGAGGTATTCGGTATATGTAAAGTTATTATAACGTATGAGTCTTTATTTAATTATTAACTTGCTTTATGATGTTATAAATCTCCATTAAATTGAACGCATTTCCTAATCGAAGCTTCAATATTTCTTTGAACAAACGTTTATGTTCTTGAGTCAAGTATGTAAGCTTTCATGAAAAGATCTAAACGTCTTGAATTTGTCTCACATACTTTTCGTATCGATTTGCATTGGAGCAGCGTGGTGGAAGGGCTAGATCTCAATTATGACTAGATATGCATGGTTTAGTTTTTAATTTACAGTGGGTTCAACCCAACTGCAAATTAAATAATAACTCACAAAATAAAGTTTTCTATCGCAATAAACAGTATCGCGATAGTAAAGATTAGGATACATGTAATTTTAATATCCCTTTAAAGACACGCTTCGCACGCAAGGCTCCGGGGTCTAACAGTCACGCTAAGTTCTAAGAACTCGGCAATTTGTATTTTGTCTACATCAGATAATTCTACAGAACTTGGTTAAGGTCAAAAGCTTAACTTTGATGAATACATAAATCCCAACATGTATTTTATGGTAACAAACAAACAAATAATCGTATTTTGTGAGAAAATGAGAGAATTCATGTTGTGACGAAGCTTGACGTGATGTGACGTGGACTTCAAGAAAAGATGGTCTTGTCAATTTTATTTCCAATTTGTTTGTAATTAAGTACAATGTAACCGTAAAATTTTACGATATTTAATTTCGGAAAACAACGTGTTTTCCCGAATGTGGGGGCGTCAGTTTGAATCCCGCACGCATCTCTAATTATTAAAAAAAATGTGTATATTACAGGTCAGTTATCACTTGTTTCGGTGAAGGAAAACATCATGAGGAAATTTGCACACCTAGGAGTTCTCCATAATGTTCTCGAAGGTGTGTGAAGTCTACCAATCCACACTTGGCAAGCGTTGTGGACTATGGCCTGTACCCCTCATATAATGAGATATTATTAAAAACATTAAGAGACCCAAGCCACGCAGTTATGGGTTGTAATGATGAATCCGAAAGAATCAATGTAACTTTGATTATATAAACAAAACTGTAAAACCCCAAAAGCTTTCATAGCTTTTTAACGTTAATGAAACGCTGAACATATTACTTTATATAAATATTCCTCTAATTCGATAATAAATTTAACAAGTTACAAAAAATACGGGAATATTATTAACTTTAGGCACCAAAATGTCTATAACAATGTAATAAAGCTATATCTTTTGTAATTACATAAATAATACCCAACATCACTTAACCAACTATATTATAACACCGGCATTTATTGAACTGGGGTATCGTCCTCACATTACTAAAGAAAGATATTGCAGTAGCCGTGCATTATGCAACTGGCATAATCCTTGAAACAAACATGTTACTTCCCGATTTAAATGAAGACTATCATTCGCACGCTACCGAACCAAACATGCTTCGCCGTCTTCACTCGATGGGGCTCGAAGGCCAGATGGCAATCGCTTGCCAGATAACCCATTTTAGTCGTGTCAAGGTACGGGCCAAAGCTACCTACTTCATTGTATTCTCGTTGATTTATATATATAAAAATGAATGTTTGTCTGTATGTAGTTTGTAGAATCGTAAACGTTACATCTAATCATGTGATGATCTTTAGCGAAGTTGTTGTGTATGAGCCCACGAAGGTTTCTAAGGAGGTACGACCAATTTACGACAGGTGGCGCCATTGACATTCCAATTAATTTTATATTGGCGTATCAACGCACACAGGGTTCAGCTAGTGCTCAATAAAAAACGGAACAATATGAGGATTTCGCTATTACTTACACCCTGTGATTTAGGATCCTTTTTCCGAAAAGAGATTTTATGAGACCTATTTTACGAAGAAATTACTCTTAAATTTTTCTTCGTATTTAAGCCAATGTAATTTACCAAGTGAATCTTGGATTTTTTTTTTAAACTTGTTTCACTGGAATCACCTGCCGTATTTACATATTCAGCCGTGGGAAAAATTGCTTTAAGGATCCTTGTTTCTCTTTATTCAGTTAAATTAGCTTCGATAATATGTTTAATCCGGGTAAAACTCTTAGCTATATATAACCACTTCTATATCATTCACTCACTCTCACACTTATATCTAGTCAAGTTAAAGTAATTACTTGAGAAGAAGTAATGGCCTAACCTATTACTTTGTAAAATAATCTAAACTTTGACAGTTCTTGCTTCGTTATTTTTTTAACTATCGAATAAAATAGTTGATTAACTAATTGTTTAAACTTGTCAAATTACTTTAAACTCGCTACAAGTGTATATTAACTATAAATTGAGCCACTCGTGACGTATAAATGTTCAACTTAACCTTAAAAACACGATATAAAATCATATTTCAATGCTTTTCTTTGATTCGAGAAGAAGTTGATTCAGTGTAAAATGCGAAGTCCTTTAATCACTTACCATCTCAGTCAGTACTTAGGTTGGCGATTAAAAGTGGCCTTATTTATTCAGTGTTCTTGTGTTACCACACGTTAAGCGTAGGCAATCATGACTGACGAGGCATGGAAATCGTTAAAAAAACGGGAACGGGCCTAGGATACTTTTAACCCCGGAAAACGGATAAACTAGTTCCCAATAACAGAGAAAAGTTAATATGGAGGTTCTGTAAAGTGGTTTGATTTTTTCATGTCTCGATAGTGTTACGGACGGAAGAGGAGAAGCAATTCTGGTATATTCAATATTATGAGATTACAAACGAAGTATAATAAATAAAATTAGAAATTATTTTAAGTGAATACAATGGCAACGCTGTTTTTTCTCTGACAGTCCTTTTTCTTCTTTTTATTTGTCATAAGCTTAATAGGTCCTTACAGACAGTATTTACGCATTTATTAGTGTAAATAAATACATTTATCATTTAAGGAATTACAAAAATTGACTCCAAAATCAATAAAATCAGATATACCTTAAATGAATTTAATGCCTGAAGCAAATGAATAGCAATATTTCGTTTGCATGTACTTATAGATAAAAGTCACGGAAGTAAAGTAAGGGCGGGTTAATAGTAATACGCAAGTTAAAAATTACGTATACGATAATTATTTATATTAATAACAATTACTTAACATATTATGATGATTTTATATATTTGTCCCAGATGAAATAGGTCTAATGCTGGACTTCAAATTCTAGCCACTTCGCTTCACAATTTTTCTAAACTAAATGTTTTAAAAATATGCAATAGCAACTATATAACAGATTATATGGCTATTTATTAATTTTCTTGAGGTATAAAAGTTTAACAATTATCTGTACAAACTAAAAAAAAATGTTGTTAGTTTTTGTACTTTTTTGTTGAGAGAATTATTGTACTTTTTGTACTGTACATTTTTTAAATATTAAATCAAACGAAATAAGTAGGAGTTATTTTTACATACATTTTTACATCGTATAAAAATCCGCGATGATAGCGCCACTTTCAGCAAGGTTGCTTTAAGAACGAATTCTGGTATCCATTTAGTACTTACAACTATGGGTAGATGGCGGTAACTTTAGTAGTAGCTGCTACTTGATACTAGGTGGCGCTCATTCTTGCATTACCCAAACTAGTATTATTTTACTTTAGTTTTCACAACTTTATTATAGTAAATAATATAAACAACATTTTATTTTAAACTTCCTGATGAGTTTTTAATTATCTTTAAGGACTTCCCTTCTGTAACATACTCACTGGAAGACAATCCTAATAGGAAAAGCGTTGTTATATAAATATTGACGCATGAATATTATTTTAAATTATGCAAAAATTAATAAGGTTAGCTAATTCTTCGTGATTCAGATTAATGAAGCTTCAGATTTACGCAATGAAGAACGTTTCCGTGCTTCGGAGCACACGTTAACCGTCGGCCCGGTCGCTACCATTAGATATAAGTAGATAATTTACTAAGTACTTCCGACAATTCAGTTGAGATTGAAGCGGTTAGACCTTGCTTCCATCAATATACACATTGCACCATATAGGTATAGAGACCGCAGACGGCAGACCTCAGATTTAATTTGTACAGAGGGTCAACCTAGGAGTTCTAGTAAAATATAATGTGAAATATTTAAATACATTTTATATACATATTATTACCTCCGTTACGTATTTTAGGTATTTCATTACGGTAATTAGTTAAGCAGCAAAATAGAGATTTTAGAAATTTTAATTAAAAAAAAAATTTTGCTTTTTCATGACTGAAATATGAATGAACCATTCACAATAAAAACCCATCAATTAATACTCAATAAAAGTGATAATTAATTTGTCAGGACAGTACATACACACACAAACGCATTCACATCTAGCGCTATATTTTTGTGGTTGATAAATACCACATAAATAATTATATAAATAAATAGTAAGATACAAACATTTTTCTGTGAAATAAACATTTCCCAGGCTGGGAATCGAATCTAGAACTTCTGGTGTCGCAGGCAGGGTAACAGCTTATATAGGCTACGGGATTAATCAATAACTTCCTTATCTACAACATAAATACGTAAATAATTATAGGACTAAGAAGAAGGCATTGACGTATGATAATGAAAGAAAGATCCAACAATATGAAATAAAATAAAATAATGTCCGTTATACGTGTTTGTGACGTAACACGGCTCTTGGTGAAGTCACCGACGCGCTGATATCGACCGTGACCCTGCGTGTCACTGGGTCATGTCCTACCTACATAAGGGTCGAGTCGAGTAACCCTTGTTCTCGATGTTTTACAACCCCACTGTTTTACGAAGTTCAGCCAGCTTGTTCCCGATAAGGATTCGAACTTGATTAGCTTTCGGATTCAAATCTTTTTTCGATTAGATCCTTCCTCAAATCAACATTTGTTTGTGATCCATTTAAATGTGAAATGTTCATTGTCTTGCTGGGTTTTATGAAATAGTAATTTACTTTATTGATATATTTTTTGATTCTTTTATTTTGTTTCTTTTGTCTTCTTATTTAACCAATATTGCACTTACCATCAGGAGATTTTGCTCAGTTGCCGGTCAATTACAAACAAAAAATATTTTTTAGGTTCATAATTAAGTTCTAAATATACGTAGCAATATATTTATTATTTACCATTTTATATTTGATTTGATTAAAGTTACTCGTAATTCCATCAGCCGCTGAATCGTTTCTTGAGTTCGTTTATATTTAACGATAATAAATGCTACAATTTTTTTTTTTGAAAATTGTTTCTTCTACTCCTTGTATTAGTCTAAGAAAAATGTGCTTGATATTATATCTCTCAGGCATATTGTCCTGAAATAATGCAAAAATAATTAACAACGATTTTTAATTACAGTCGTGGGTTAATAACTAGATAGGAACACTCATATTCTTTAGGTCTGAGGTATAGCAATTATGAGTCGCACACAATTAAGACAGCAAGCGAAGCGCTCATAGCTCTTTGAAGCATCATTGAATAACTCATCACAACCTAGTGTTTTATCGATCGTAGTGCAGGAAATATAAGTATCAAACGATGGTTTGTGTTAGTTGAAAGGTTTTGTATATAAAAGAGGTAATTCTGTATTGAAATTTTGGTTAGTTCATGCCACATATATATACGAAATTATTATTATGAATGGTCGGATAAGAGTTATTATTTTCTTTATCTCTTAATAATTATCTTTACATTAAAAGGAGTTAAAAGAAAATGAAATATGGCAGAATAGGATTGCATCATTAGTAATTTCTCATATCGACATTTTTTTTATTAAGAAATGTACCTACATTTTTACACAAAATCCTTTGACCGCGAAAAATGGGAAATATAGGACTTTTATCAAAGTATGCATCTCATTATCTTTATAAATCAAATTATTTATTGGTACAAACTACAAAAAAGTACTTTATTTTTTAACTATTGTTGAAATGAAAACTTGCATCGTTATAATCTGAAACTCGATGAAATAAAAAAGCGACACTAAAAAGAGACAAACACACCTACGTATGTATAGGATTTAGCCTAGAAAAGAATGAGGTAGAATGTAGTATATTTACATTATTCAATGTTACATACTATCCTAGCTCCTCCTTGTTCATCGCTTCGTTCGCCTGCCTACTTTTGTCTTCTGAGAATTGCATGTGCGCGCCTGCATATTCTCAAACCGAACCGAAAGAAAAGGCTTAGTATAGTGAGCATAGTACTTAAATTGCTCCATCTAATACGTGCTCAGGTCTGACATTTTACGTGTATATGTATGTTCCTTCGTTAAGCTATTTGCCATAACTTAAACGTTAAAATTAAAAAACATCATATTGTTGCAATTTAGTGAGGTTGCCTATATCAAAACTTAACACGCAGTAGAAAGTGAATTTCCTATAAGCGATGCGGTTCTTAGCTTTGAGAAAAAAAAAATCAAATTTCAGATAATAAATTTACAATTTCAGATAATAAATTTACAATTTCAGATAATAAACAGTACGATATTTTTTTATTACTTACGTACCTATAGGAACTATTTCTTTGCTGAGGTTTCTTCGGTCATAGTTATAAATCATGCGAAAACAGTATCAAATTGACTTAAACTCAAATACTGCCATAGTAACCTGACTACTAATCACTTTCATTAAACAAGATAAACATCTTAAATAAATTACAAGTTATTAATAACTTCGGCCGGTACCTCCTATAAAAGCAGGTCAATTTCAGAGGCCTCGAATATTTAATTATGAAGATTCGAAGCGGGGTCTATGTTTTCAGAGTATAACAAGATGTTTTTGTACCCATAATTAGTTTTCTTACTTAGTAACTAACTGTAGATGCGGTCGATGAAGTTTTACAAAAAAAAAACACAAAATTTCTACAACACTTTTAATTTTATATTTTACTATTACAATACGGATTAAAAATAAGAAAACGGTTACACACTCATACCCCAACACTATCATTCTCTATGTCACTGGTGGCATATACAACACGAATTAACATCACTAATACTCTCAACTCAAGAAAAAACGACCTGATAATTAACATTTATCTGTCACATAAGTATCTGTTCCAACAGGGAATCGAACTCAAGACACTTTGAAGACGGAGTCACAACCAACTAGATTACTGAGTCATCATATAGATTAAAATTACAGCACTTCTGCCTCGCACGCAGGGGTCCCAGTAGAACGGGAGCACTTTATTCTCCGCGAGATAGACTCGTAGTTGAAATGAAAAAACACTTTATTGCACTAAGTAGGCACAATATACACAACTACATATACAAACAACTAAGTAGGGGGGGCTTCATGTTAACACAGCACCTTCTCCCCACCAAGCAACAACACAAGAACAGTAGATGGGCAGCGTAAGGGAGCAATTGCTCAGGTACGTTACGTGGAGATCCGAATGTGGTCCTATTCCTAGTGATGACGTAATCCTATCCGTATCTATACTTGCGCACCACCTCGCTACCTTGCACATTTCTATTGTAAGCTCAGTATACGGATATAAGAGACACAAACGAAAAATTTATGAGTTTGGTGGTTTACTTAGGTATTCATTTACGAGTAAATATGGGTCGAAGAGAAAACCTCCTTTTTGGACGTCGATTAACAAAACTAAATGTATGGTTAGATGTCGATGTTCAATAAACGGGCTAGCTGCGTATCTCATTTGCTAATTCAACCAGTTGGTTGCGACATGAGCTCAAATTGACGATGATGATGAAAATGTGCCTAGTTCAAATAGTACCATTCTTCGGAGGTTAAACTTGAAAATATAGTGCATTTTCTATGAAAAAATAATTATTTACCTACTACAAAAATAACATTGCATTTACATGCAATGCATAACACTCCTCATTCGACCTTCAAAAATTCGATCAATGGTTTGCTTACCGTATTATTCACAAATAGACTCTATGCTAACAACGCTAAAGTTCATTTTAGAACTACGTACAGTACTATAATTAGTGCTTTGCATGTTGGACTTAATCACCACTAATGGAGATCTGAACTTGGTTTTTATTCGCGTGCTGAAACACATGTGAGAATTTCCGATTCGATTTTCGCGTGTACTACATTTCTGTTTGTTATTTCTCTCCTTTACTAGGTCAATTTACGTAACACCGTGAAAATAAGTTTCGCATAAAGAAAGTTCCTTCGTACGTCTCTAAATATCAAAACAATTATTATACGTGTAGTTAGTTTGAAATTTTATAACACTTTAGTCACTATAATAGTTTAGGAAAACGTTAATTATTTTTATAAACGTCGGTAAGGTAGGTAGGTACATGTTCAAAAATGTCAAATTAATTTAGGCTTTATTATTTAAGAACCTAAATTCTAATTTGTATGTTTAAAACATTTGTGAAGTTAAGTTCAGTGTATGTTATATAGTTGCTACACTGATTGTACTAATTTTTTTATGAAAATAATCGACAAAAGAGCTGCCAGCCGAAACTCGAGTCGTTTGGCGACTGATTCAAACAAGAGGATTCGGGTCAGTATTCTGGGCCGCCTTGAAACGAGTAAACATACAGTTTTAATATAAGAGGGTACAGGTTTAATATAAGGTATGTTAGAGGAAGGATTTTGGCATTTTTTCTAATAAATAAAGCCTATTACGTAAACAAGATATACGAGTATCGAAAATGCAAAGACTAGATAACCCAACATTTAAGACATTGGCTTTTGTTATTGGTAGGTATTTATTTTTTCTATTAAACATTAAGTGACTTCAAGCGTCGGATAGGTGACTAATATCGACATAATTAAAAGAATTTTGCCTCACTATGGAGTAATGGGTTTAGGTCGTCTTTCAAGCGAAATCTCACACATAAACATATCAATATCATATCGATATTATAATATTTTATCGATAAAATCGATGGCTATTTTATTCGTGTAAATTTAAAAATTATTAAGTATCGTTTAAGGAATTAAATTCATTTAATCATAACAGCATTCATATCCCGTAGTACATAGTGACCTTGTTTACGAGCAACTGTGTTGCGACTGTTTTGCGAATGTATCGATGTATTATCGCTTCAAATAGTAGC
This sequence comes from Calpodes ethlius, assembly GCA_018251375.1. Lineage (NCBI taxonomy): Eukaryota > Metazoa > Arthropoda > Insecta > Lepidoptera > Hesperiidae > Calpodes > Calpodes ethlius. Next base: position 18,033 of record DWPA01000090.1, read on the forward strand.
CGTGGCTGACCTCCGTTATAATACAATAGGTGATGGAAAGCAATTTTGCTGTAAGTAATCAAAATACCAAAAATGAGCTAGATATACCGTAGGAATCAGAAAATACTGCGTCGATTCATCTTGGTCTCGCACCTTTGTACGATGAACAAAAAATTACTTAGGGACGTAGTTTAATTTTCTATAATATTTGTTGTCAGAAGGTAAAAAAAGAGAGATTTGGAGACATTTTTACGTATATTTATAACTGTAGCAAACTTTTCACCTAACTGTTCTAAAAATGAAGTTAGTACCGTGGATAGGTCAAAAGTAATGATTATTTTTCTGAAATTTTTATTTTCATTTAAATTTTTATACTGTTTTATTGGTTCTAGTGAAAAGTTGAGATTTGTCTACGTATACCAAGATTGCTTTCCGTCGTCGAATATAAAAAAATCACAGGGTATGAACATTAGTGTTGTATTACTTGTATTGTCTATGTTACACGCGGAATAGGAAACTGTAGTGTAGTGGAAAGGGTATATAAGCGTTCATTAATTTATTCATTCGTTATTTCATTGCAACTTCGGTCGGCATGACGTGTTATTTACTAGGCGACTTATTTGTCAATGATTAAAGCTTAACATACCTTGAAGCAATTATAGTCTGAAGAACTCTAAAATAGGTTTTTTTTCTGTTTTTTTCCTTTATGGTAATTGATATACCTAATTCACTTCAAAACCATATATGTACGTACACGATATAGAAACATACCCACAAGATTGGATCATAAATATTATAATACATCCCAGAAGTTCACAACTCTACCTCATTTTAAACTAATTTGGTTTCGTTCACAAAAGTACCGGCTCATATTTTCCAATTTCTTTAATTTAATTCTAGTTTAAATTCGACCGTTCGTTTCTACGCTTGAGGGAATCCAATTAGGTAAACGTTGCCAGTTTAAACTAAAGTTGTTATTATTTAAACGATTTCAATAATTTTCCAAATGAAAGTAGAAACGAACTAACAGGCGACTGGAAAACTAAGTTACGAGAGTAGATATTTCTAGCGTTTCAGCAATCGTTTGAATTTTAAAACGAGTTAGCTCCGAACTTTAAGTAAAGTATTATGCCAATTGAACAACAAAAATTTATAAGCAGCGGTACAAAGTTTACATGTTTCATCCGAGTTCGTTTTAAAATAACGCTGATTTAAATATCATTATATTTTATACACAAAATAGTGCCAAATATAATAATCATCATCATCATCATCATTACAACCCATAATTGTTCTACTCCTGGGCTCGGGTCTCCTCTCACGACGTGAGGGGTACAGGCCATAGTCTACCACGCTGGCCAAGTACGGATTAGGAGACTTTACACACCTTCGAGAACATTCTGGTGAACTCTCAGGTGTGCAGGTTTCCTCACGATGTTTTCCTTCACCGAAACAAGTGATAATTAACTTGTAATACGCACATAACTTTTTGAAAATTAAAGGTGCGTGCAGGTTTCGAACTTACGTCCATGTTCGGGAAACTAACGTTAGAACCACTAGACTATCACCTCTAATATTCTAAATATTTTTTTGAAAAACATGTAGTGGTATTGGAATGAGTAACCAAACCAAACCAAATCCATCTATTTGCGACCATTGGTCTAATAGTACACAAGATACGAAAGATTTGCTCCTAAAGAATAACCTTCAATGAATGATGAATCTTTGAACCATTCAAACTCCAGCCATACCCAAAGTTTCCAAACTCGGTCGATGACTCACGATTGACTTGACCAATGGACTATGAGGCCGAATAAACCTCACAAATTAACCTAAAAACGCAATAATTTTCTAATTTACATGATTTGCTACTCTATTTGGTTCTGGTTGGAGTAAAATTTAATTAAACTATGCCGTCACTGACTACATACTCATAAATGATTCTCCCATATGAATTCCATCGCCGTATGATCGTCGTATAAATTCTATTTATAGACAGCAGATGGAGATCATCTAAACATTATGTAGGAATATATTTTCTACTACTCAAAGACCAAAAGATTGTTGGTTAAAATACAGTAATAACATTTTTAATATTAACTCGAAATAAAAACTACCAACTAATGCTGATAAAACTTATATTTTTTCTATATGTTGACATTATACGGATATCATATAAAGTGGTAATTAATTATAATTATTGTTTACAAATAAACATGATCTTTTAACGCCATCTATTATAAGATTATGAAACTACTCTTGAGTAAAACAAATATATTGTATAAATAATTGTTTAGTATGAAGATGGTATATATTAGTTAATGATCATGTAACCAAACATGTAACTGACTATCGGACACTTTATTTAAATTACAAAATTAAATTTCGTTCGTTAAAAGAGTAAAAATTCATAACAAACACAGGATCACACATCCGATGATACGGGCCCGGTACCACAGACTAATAATACAATTATGGATATGTTTTTTCAAACATAAAAAGAGCCGAATAAAGTTAATTAGCGTTCTAAAAAAATGTTAACCTCATTTCTCTGTCAGAGCTTTTTCGTTTAAAATTGTTCTAGAAAAATATTCTGAAATACACACATCCCCTTCGTGGCAAGTTGGCGAGAATAACAATTTGCTGGTTTGTACCTTAATTTTCGCGAACAATGTCCAATTTGCTTCAACCAACGGACGCAGTTTGAACCTTTTTTTTCGGAAACTTCAATGGATCATATTTTATGCCAATTGACAATCAAGCGGTCGATGATCAATAACTGTCACCATTAATGTATGTTTGTAATATTGTGCCATGGGATGTAAGTGAACTCACCAAGATGAGCCAATCTACTTTGCTCAGAACGCACTTAGCTAAATAACGAAATAAGCTTAGATACTGGGTATGTCTTTTGGAGGACGTTAGGTACCATCAAGTTTAATTGCGACCGTGTTCGATTATGCTATTCATTTTATCATCATCATCACACTACCTATAACTATCCCACTGTTGGGTTCGGATCTCCTCTCACAATGTGAGCGGTAAAAGCTGTAGTCCAATGCGCTGGTCAAGTGTGAATTGGTAGACTTCACACACCTTTGAAAGCATTATGGAGAACTCTAAATGTGAAAGTTTCCTCACGATGTTTTCCTTCACCGAAGCAAATGAATTGGAATACGCATATAACGATTAAAGGTACGTGTAGGATTCGAACTCATGCCCCAAGTTCGGGAAACCAACATTCGAACCACCAGGCTATCCCTGCCTATTACTGATTCATTTCTTAGCTGATCTTTTACCTTCTCTTGTATGTAAGATAAAGAAGCTGCACTGGTTTCCCACTTTTATCTAACTTTTAATCTAGCGGATATCATTAGGAGGTAGTTATCATCTCCCATGCAGGATTCTTTTTTTTCTTCTCTCCTTTCTTGGTAAACCTGAATTTACAAACAATACTTGTCTAATAATCTACAGTAAAGAAGATGGAAATAATAACAATTTTTACCTTTTGTTTATTTCACTGTTAGATGTCATAGTATTATTTGTGAATACGGGAGTTATTTATAAATGATGTTGCTAGTATCCATGCATGACGATTATAATTTACCATCAGGTTTGTCGTATGCTTATTTATCGGTTGTGTCCATAAAAAAAAATGTCTGCCCTGTTGATGGTAACTGAACAGGGAAAAAAAACAAAAGTAAATTGAACGTAGTAGGTCCTATGCATAGTTCGCCCGTGGATGTACAACCACCTCCCCTATTGATGTCGTGTATTTGCCTCATAGCAATTGTGTTCTGGTCTGAAGGGTGCTTTAGGTTTCCAGTAGCGCTTATACAAGAAGCGAATGAATTGAAACCAATAACTAGCGATGACTAATACTTACTAACATGTTTAACAGACACTGACAACCCTAACTTCCACAGTCCTCTTACTAATGAATAATAATAAACTGATATCCTGACTAACACCTAATAGTTATACGTCTTACTAACTAACTACAGTCCCTCCTACAGTCCTATTCGTAGTTTATCACAGATGTCCCTGGTCCGCAAGGGGTGGTGTAACTGCTAACTTGTTTGCTATCCCTATTCCATTAAAACTATTGGCATGGGTATTCTCCATAAAAAATCTCCTATCCTAAATGAAACCCATCTCTAAACCTCCATCACGATCTACAGGAGACGCTTCTACACCAATTTTATTATTAGTAACAAAATTGAATCATTTTAAGACTGAATCATCCAGCAATCTTCGCATATTTACGTCGTCCGACTAAAATTAATCAATTCGATTGAACCGTGTATTTTCAGCATAACATCCTAAATACATTCCGTTTCATAACCAAATCCGACATCAATAACGACCCGGGTACAGATCAGACGCCAATTCGAGCGTGCGATCCTCCGAGACCGATGTAACGTTCCGCATAATTTGACATGGATCTCAACTTGCTAATGGCTTCTGGTTGAGTGTTAACTACTAATCAACGTATAGGTATTTTGGGAATATGGATGGTTCAGGTGACTGCCAATATGAATTTCCTAGGTGTGTTGTAACTTCTTCCTTTCGGAGGAGTTTATTAACGTATTATGATTGGTTGAAATGGGGTAATTTAAATACCAACCAAAATACTATACCAGTTCGTTAGGGTGTCGTAAGAGGTAAACACAAATCGTACCTGATTGGTTCTAAGGCTTCGCGTAAGGATTATTTTTTTTTAAACGCTTTTTTTTTTTTTTTAAACGCTTACACACTCATACCCCCGCAGTAGGATTCCCTGTGTCGCGGGTGGCACGAACAACACAAATAACACGTCACTAACACCCATGACCCGAGAACAAATATTTATCCGTCGCATAAATATCTGCCCCGGCCGGGAATGAAAACCAGGACCCCTCGATTCTCAGGCAGGGCCAGCTAAGATTTTTGATTCTACGACTATTACTGAAAGAAATGAATTAATTAATGTTTGAAACAAATGAATGAATGTTAGATCCATTTGTAGCCAATGGTACTTTAAAGACATTTTTAAAAGCGCCGTCATAAAGAGACGAATGTATCCTAATTTATAATGTTTTACTTAAGCGCACCAGGCGATTCTTATTGGTTTAAAAATGCAATTATTTAAACATATTTTAGCTAGCTAGTGAAATAAATTACGTCCCACGAATTTCATGGTATTTGAAATATTATCACACTGATCAAATTTGTGGCCAAATGACTACGACATACGTAATTTTTAAAACAGAGAATTTTAAAAAATACATCTCTTCTTTAGTTAGTTTATTTTCCATTCAAATAATTTTTGAATAATCAAACTAAACATTTGAAAAAAATAAGTAAACAAAAACCGATTTATTAACCCTTTAACGACAAATTATGAATTCACTAGAGTTAAAAAATATTTTCGGTTGTTTTACAATTATATAATACATATATCTTTACTAAAATATCCTTGTCTCTAACTAACATCGTTATAAACGTAATTGATACTTCTGACAACTGCCACACAATGCCTCGTTTGTAAATGTCGAGGTCGTCTTAATTTCATTTTATTTCTTCTTGCGTAAAAAATGGGACCTTATTTATTTTCTCACTACTCGCTTTAAGAAAGATGATCCACAAACAATAATCGCACGTGAAACATTAAATATAAGCGTTTTTTAGCTTTTCATGTCTACTATTATAATCCAAGAAACTCGTAAAAAGCATCTCAAGATTGAAATTAGACAGTAAAACGGTGGTTTGTTTTATAAACATCGAGTGAAAGCTTTATAACCATCCAAGTATACCGTCGTAATTAAACGAAGTTACCATCGAAATTATTTAATAGCCTGATAATAACCAACAAACTAGCAGAGCCACCTGATGATGAATTTCATCTATCGCTAACGCTAACACACTCACACCCCCGCAGTAGGATTCCCTATGTCGAGGGTGGCATGGACAACAAAAATAACACATCACTAACACCCATGACCCGAGAACAAACATTTATCTGTCACATAAATATCTGCCCCGGCAGGTAATCGAACCCAAGACCCCACGCTTCGTAGGCAGGGTCACTAACAACTATGGGGCCGTCTAGTTACAACATCTACATTATAGTTGTCCATAAATTAGGGAATACATAAAACTTTACCTTAATATTATTATATAATTATTGTAAACACTTAAACAACAATAATAATTGATTAACACCAAAATTTAATGGCCTAATTCGATGGAGATCCCAGGCTTACACTTGGCTAATTAAATTTATCACGTGTTATTAAAACTTGGGAAATTACGAACAGTAATGACATCCTCGTATTAATTTAATTATGGACTTGGAGATAAATTATAATAAACTCAAACGCACCAGGCTTAATAAGTTTTGAATTGACCTAATTACTTGTTTACGGTGACAATTAATTATCACCTTGTGTACAATGCCTATTAGGTTATTATATTGTTTTTACCTGTTGATGACCGGTAAAGACAAAATGACAGGTAACAAAATGAAATATAATGTTCGCGTTACAAAGTATCATAATTGAAGTTAATTCAATTTAAATTATGGCCATTTATAAACGTAATTTATATCGATTGTAATAATTTTCAACTTCTGTAACAGGGTAATAGCCGTAAACGCCAGACCTTCGTCATAGTATAAAGCCTAAAAGTTGCTCTAAACAATATCCTTGACAGAGGTAGAAGCCATAGGCTACTAAGGAGTTCGGATCAAGGCGGCTTTAGTAGGTAACAGATAGAAGAATTGTAGAAAATTTCTACACAAATCGTCATAACGATTATTACAACCGAATAGAAATTTTTAGTAATAGTACTTACAATTACTTCATAAATACGTTTTAATATAATTGTACTTACGTAACATAATTGTACTATAACGTAAGTACAATTACGTTATATTATAAAACCTGAATTTACTATATGTTATTTGTGTAACGGATTAGGCAAATAGGTACCATATATTCGTATTATAAAATTAAGCTCATACTCAACGTAAGCTCATCTCAGTGTTGTCCAGATGATAATAAAAAAAGCTTTTGTATTACGACATAAGTACTATTAATAGACTTTAATTTCCTATTTTCTGTGAAAGCCATTGTGATCCATACTTTCTACTGCACATAGAAACTTTCAACTTTTATACTATAACGAAATTCTAGTGTTTTCTTAATCTATAATATTTTCGATAGTGAAGGAGGTACTTTGACTCTCATCAACATTATGTTTTATTATTCACCGGTAACCCGCCTGGGTTACCACTTTTCTTCGAGAATCGATTGGATTTTTTTCTTCTTTTGATTTCATTGTAGATAGCCAGTATTAAGCAGACCCTCCATTTCCTTACTGGCCGGCAATGTACAGGTGACACAGATTACGACTGTGGGTTATAATTCTGGTGTTGTCGATATCTATGGACCCTGGTACCCCTTTACAATGAGGATTTGCTCGACAAAAATGAACCAAATCCTTAACATAAACTTCTCATCCGTGGCTTACACACAGCTAGATTTAACATGTGCGAAAAATAAAAATTGAGGCCACTGCCGATTGCAACACATGTGACAAACCGCTCGTAAATCTTAGCACCGAAACTACTATTGTTTTTGGCCCAAATGGGGCTATGTGAATTCCCTCAATGGGCTTTTTGTTTCATAATCCCCTTTATGTCATATAGAATTCATGATTATGTATATAAATATGAAACTGAAATAACGAAATAATAACATTTGTTATTTGGGACGAAAATAGTAGTACACAGGTACTATTTGTAGATAGTTAAGGATTATTTTTATTGTATTTACTTATTGTTCATTTTCTACTACATGGATTTATTTGGGATATCTGGATGTACAAAGTCACCAACTGCAGATATTGCGTTAATCACTCTACATAATAAAATTCCCCTTTTTTGCCACTTTTACAGTCCTATTCAAGTTTGTTACATGTGTTCGTGCTCATGTGGGGAAGGTATCACTGCAAGCTTACTTGTTTGCTAACCTTGTACCATAAAAAGTAAACAATTCCACAGTTAATAATTTATTTAATACGCCTTCTACTTTTTACGAATCAACCTAAGATCAATTTTCGTAAGAAAAATAATAAATCTAACATTTATTTTTATTCCGTCAAATACTTTTATTTGCTTCAAATACCGAAAAAGCATTAAAATACGAAGTACTGGCACAAGGATGATTCTGTCAATTTTGAAGTTATCCTAAAAAAAAACGGACCATTTAAAAGATGACTCCAATTTCTACCCATCACTCACACGAGATTTTCTCCGAATTTACCGGACAGATACATTTCTAGCATCCAATCACGGACGTATACCGTTATTCAATTCTGATTTTTAGATTTCATTTCTGTTTCATCCTAACAACTTTATGACAAAAGTAATAAATATACATAATTATAAACAAATAGATAATTCGGTTCAAAAGATAACATAAATAACCAAGACTGGTTGGACAGATGAAACATCTTTACCTACGAACTTTAAGTCTTGACTCAGAAAATAAAATAAATGTTTAATAAAATAAAACTTTGTATATTTTCTTTCTTGAAAAGGACACAAGAGTTTACATTTAAACGTAACAAAATTGACATTTTCTGAGAGGATGGAATTTGTTCTAGGACCTATTCAACAGATCACCAGGCCCTCGCCTTAAAATAATTGAGACAATAAGCATTACGTAAAAGCTACAAGTTCCAAAATATATCCTGTCTTTAAAATTAAAATACAGATCAACCTACATAGCTATGTCCGTGGATGTCTTGAGATCTTCCACCATACAAAGAAACTCTGGTTTTCGCGGTCTTTATTTAATCTTTGTAGCATGTCCCATACCCTAGCATGAAAAATTCACCTTTCTTCCACGTAAGAGCGCCCGCTAGGTCACAGTTATTAATTTTATAAATAAAACAGGCATGGCTATTACATCAAATACTATAAAAAAACATTAGAATGTGTTTTTAGCAGTATATTTTATGTTACCAAATTTTACCAACATCAATCCACTCCTCCGCCTTGTATTCGATCCCTTATTTACTTCATTTAAATACTAAATATAATCCGTAACCGTAATCTGAACTGGTAAAAGATACCAACTTTATAAAATGCAATTCATTCGACTTTGTACCCGCCTACACTATAATTGAACTCTTAGAAGGGAACACATTACGTTAAGAAAACTGAATGTAATTTGATTAAAAATAGGATATTGATTGTAAAAAATACGTTAAATTCATGTGATATAGTAGTTACGATAATAGAAATTGTGACTTTATTCCTAATTTATTTGAGTATTTTTCCACATCTAGTCCCGAAAACTTTAAAAGACTTCTCAATAATACTTCAAGACTTTTGTCTCATTTGTTCTCTCCGCGGTGATACCATAAATTAGTGTTTAACAATTCCTTTAATAGAGTAGTTGCGTTATACCATATAGTGTTTTTTTTCATTACAATACTAAAATAAACAATTATAAAATACCACATTAAATTTGCGTTTAATTCGAAACGTAATGAACCTCGTTCTAATCATGCGTCGGGGCCGATACATTTTATAATTTAGAACTTTTAAACTCTTGAGGAGTTTATACAAATACATTAGCTTGTGTTTGTAATAAATAGTTTTGAACTAAACTATTTCATGCTGCAAGTAGTTTAGTAATCATGATATTCACCAGTAGGAAATTCTGTCGTCTAGAGACAACCCTAAGGGAAGCATCAAGTCATATTTGTCGTTAAGAAGCATCGTGATCGAAATAAAGCAGTGTATCAAATTTCAGAACAAGTAGTTCTAATTCAGATTACAAGATTTGGTCTAAAAAACAGTACAAACAATACAAGTCAATTAATAAAAGCTTTTTAAAGCTAAATCTTTCTCGAAATGTACTTAAAAGTTTAACTATCATGATAATTTTGCAATTCCAAAAGTTTTATATTGTACGCGTACGTATAAGTATCGAATTGATAACTCAATTTTTGAAGTCGGTCATGAATGTCGGCAGTATGAATGATATCTACAGAGAAAACTAATTTTCACTGCAAAGAAATTTATTACCTCAAGTAACATAAAAGAAATGAGAAATCGTATAAAAGTAAGCGACAACTAAGAAAACTGGCGAAACGCCAGGCGGCGACAATTACACCTTGTCACATTGATAGCATTTTCTAGGCAAATATTATTTTATTCTTACACAATATCTACATATATTTACAAATAAATGTTATATATGAAACGTTATATAAAACAGAATATTTAGGATGCATGTTTGTTTTTCTATTCTGTGCAAGCATTACAGTCATTAGTTTTTCAGTTAACTTCACTTCTTATAAATTATTTTATATTATTTGCAATGTCTATTAGTTTAAGTAGTAGCCATATTTAAAATAAACATTCCATAAAATTATTTGATTATGAAATTTTATTTTCAGTTAATTTACTTTACTGCTATTTTATAAATAAATAAATCTATCACTCAATCTTAAAAATCAAAATCTCAACTTGAGAAAATGAAAACTCCAGACAATCTTCTATTTTCAAATAAATAACACGCACGATGTATGGTTCCGTATTTGCCAGATGATCGGCTATTACTTAATAACCTGCGAACTTTAAACAGTCGAGACAGTTATTCTTTACAAATCACAATTTATACTACTTTCGTGATTTTTTTCACATGTCCAAAACCAACTATTCCGCTAGTGTAGGAAGGACACTTGACTCTAACCAGAATTATAGTTTTAAAGCTTAATACTTCGCAACTTTGTCTATGGACCTCTAAAAAAGATGAAATGATTAGGAGCAGAATGAACGCGCCAATTAAAAAACAAATGTAAAGTTTATCGAGCAAACGAATACATTTTATTAGCCATTTTGTGTAGCACATACTTCAATACATTATACGTCATACATATGTCAATTAGATTATTCTAATAGAAACTTTAAGAATTCTAACAGACGCTTTATCTGATAGCAGTGGGCCACAACCTGATTTTTAAATTTAATCATTTGTTTATATCATAAAATATTACTTTTTTCAAAATCAGATTGCTGTAGCATTAAAAAAAATAAACGCATGAAATTATTTTGCTTCCAAAGTAACCCTATAAAACGTTCTCCAGTTACAATTAATATATACTTATTTACTTAGTTAATTGCTTAAATTACTTTTGTACACAACAGTTATTATACTCAGTCACTTAAAAGTATTGTACGCCTTCTTCGTAAGGTACAATTACCAGCGATATTGGCTGCATGCCAGTACTCTGTAACTGTCACTTGGCACTCTTATATGACCTTGCGTTTCGTCTTGTCACACCGCAAATAAAGAAATGACCGAAGAAATTTCAGTGTAATGGTTAGTTGGACAAAGCGTACAAAACCAGTCTTCTAAAACTTATTACCCGTTAATGAATCACTTTATCATTAGTACTATTGTTGCTGATTGGATATCTTCTCACACAGGGGAATTTAAGGTCATTCATCTCATTGGGCGTGGCTAGTATTGACGAACTAAACACATAATACATGTACTTACCAAAACATTACCTCAGGCAATTATGCCAATGTTTTACGATGAGTGGTAATAAAAATAACTTTATTTTCATATAAACTAGGACAAAATTATATATCTAGTTTTCCAAGTAGGTAATTCCTAGGTAAGGATTCCTCCTTAACAACTTTTTATTTACTTAAAAAAAAAAGAACTGAATTCGGAATATTCAAATTTTTAACTCACATACGCATGTAATACATGGTTTAAACAGCCTTACTAGCATACACGTAGCAAAGCAAAGAGTTATGGATCTATAAATAATAATACTAAGACTTGATTACGTAACCTCGTGTAAGTTGAACATGTTATACTAAAAAAAGCTATAAGTAATAAAGGCGTAATAATCTAATCTTTTGAAACTCCATTAGAACAGAGATGTACGTTCGAAGCTCTTTATGAAGAGAAATTCAGGCCTTTCATGGTAGGCCGTTAATAGAGAATTGATCTGCACCGGCCTAGGGAACAAACTTGGTGAATCCGTTTAAGATAGAATCCGTTTAACAGGTTTTTGTATTCAGCATGAAATACATATATTTGTTTTTTTTATTTTGCGCTAATATTTCAATGCAATGTAACTATAAACAAATAAAAGATATATCCGTAGAATGTAAACTACTAAATAAAACACGATGTAAGTCGAAACATTACATGCTTAAAAAGAAAGTGCTAACGACGAAAAAGCCTTTAAAAATTTTTTGTCCAATTTTTTGCAAAACTTCCATCGTAAAACAAATTATTTCTTTGACTTAAGCTCTGGAGTGGAGAGTACTTCACATAAAACAAGTCAACGTATGAAAGATGTTTCGTTGCGATAATTACTCTTTTAACCTCGACACGCGTTATAGTATGAATTCTTTGAGTGGTAACAATTAAGAAAATATATTGTGCACGTATAAGAGTAACGAATTTATTACGAGAAATGCTAGAATTTTGAAATTAAAAATAGGAATTTTCTGCAATCTCGGAATTAATTTCACAGAAACAGAGTTCGTCCTTCAAAAGATGGTTTGACTTTTACTTTGCTCGTATACATCATGAGTAGCGTGAGCAAATGCGAAAATGTATCTCACTAGCAAAATTATAACTGAGCTATAAATTAATTAAAATTTGATTCTTCTACAGCTTTTTTTTTATTAAACAGTTTAATAAATACTTAAATTTACATTTTTGATATTTTGAAAAATTCTTGGTAATTTCAAATTTTTCTGTTTCCCTTACATTCAATAACTAATATAATCAACACTACGAACAGAAATAACTAACATCGTCAGTAACGATGTATATTGTTGGACAATATTGGGTTCGGTTCTTCTCTCAGAACGAATGAATTAAAGCTACGTTATTAAATAACTACATTGAAACATCACACATGTCAAGAAATCACGGAAATCTTTCAATTGTTTGTAATTTTTCTGACAATATTTACATCACAGGAGCAAGTAGCATAATTTTCTGGTATTTTATGAAGTATTTTTTTATGATGCGCGCACACACCGTCACGAAAAATGACGTCATGAAATTAGATAGCTGCTCACTGTTATGTCACGCCATTTGAACAGCTATCTGTTTTATTTTATGATATTTAATAGATAATGCATTATAACAATGTTTCTTCTAGTGAATTAAATACCTTTTTGTACTGTTAAGGTAATTTTTAGCAATTCGCTAAACTCATTAACGACTGAAGCGATTAACCACAATATAGTGAACTATAATAAGCTTAAGTTAATGTCGAGCTTTTTGTTAATTTCAATCAGTTTACTAATAAACAAGGTGGGTAAATATTAAAAAGCCAGTATTTTTGTTATTTGCGACTATTAACCTATGCTGGTTTCCCAAAACCAAGCAAAGTTGTTTAGTAATATTATTATAAAAAGCTTTTTTTAACCTGTAATGGTCATGTTATCTCAACACCAAATTTCTCAAAGGCGTTCTATATTCAAAAGACTTGTTAAACCGTCGATTGTTTTCGTGACTATCATTAAGCAATGTCACCTTCACGCGGCATGAGCGGAGGGTCCCCACAATTATAATCTGAGTTATACTGCATTGGGCGACTAATACATCGAAGCAAGAAGTATTTATCCTGCATTGGAGCTCTAATACATCAAAGCGAGATGTTACGTCGATTCTATAAATAGTAGATTATTTACCAAGCGAACAAAGGACTACTTTTAACGCGAGAGTGATTTTTGAGTCCAGAGCTGAACGAAGTATTCTAGGACAGAGCTCTGAACACAGCAAAGAAACTACTTGAGGAAGACACTCAGTAAAAATATAAGTCAAATTTTCGTCATAATATTATTTTATTAAATAAAGTTCTAATTTAAGTCTATGATTAAGAAATCAAAATTCACGCGGCTTTTGTTTCTTCACTTAATTGCTTACTTTATCAAACAACCTTTACATGTACATTCAAAGAAAGTGATTGATCTCTTTGATGATTGGAATTTTTTGTAATAATATCCACATTCTAAAATTAAAACACTTCATCCCCAGCGATGAATAATAATATAACTTATAAAATATATTATAAAGAAAGTTATTTTCAGATCTTTGCGAGAAAAAACAGTTCTTTCAAATGAATGTGATAAAAATAGTTTTCTAGTAACACTAGTAGTATTATAATTGACGTGCAATAAGCCAGTCAAACTGACAACGTGTGGGCCAAAACCTGACCTGTCATATTGTCGATATAGCTCTTTCACTAGCTAGGCAAGCTAAACCCTATGATGGTTTAGAAGAGTGAAGGGGGGAAGTAAATGTCAATACATGTCATAGCTAGGCCATTTTAATTTTTGATTGTAAGTAAAAATTAAAATTGGAGGCACTCAATTAAGAAGAGAAAGAGATAGATAGATCCTTTACTTGAGTTATCGAATTAAAAGCCTCAAATAGAAATTGCCGCCAATTATTCATCTTTTGTACATTAAAATTTAACTGTATCGTGTACAAAAGCTATCTGTTTTAATTATTACTGTCGAGCAAGTATTATTATATTACATTGGATATCATAAACCTTGAACGCTTCATACCGTTACCCGAATCAACAAAATTTAAATGTGTTTATAGAGGCAATTGATTTTCCGCTAGCAATTAGCCGGTGCTTTCCAAAAATACACAGTAACTTCAAGTGATGAATATTTAACATCGTGTGCCTGTCCCGTTATTCATTCGAATGTTTATCCTTTATATACACAATTGTGTTTTGTTAAATTAATGAAACGACAACTCGAGACAGTCTCATGGTTTTAATTACTATAATATTGCTTACATGATCCAGTCAACAAGATTTTAATCCAATAAGATAATTTAGATCGAACTAGATATCGACGAGCCGCAAGGAGAAAAGAATAGCAATAAAAATATTTCTATCATTGGTTGCCAGGCAACGCTTTGTTGTTAAATACTATCTTTAATTTGGCTGAAATGTATATTGTAATGGACAAACATTACGTGTATTTTCGCGGAGAAAAATCTGACCACAACAACGCGTCGTTGCGAAAAGAATGACAAACAAACACACTTTCGCATTTGTAATATTAGTATTCTTCTAAGTCATAGTACTCTACACTGAGTGTTCGTGGTCATGGGCCTGTGGCAAGCCTCACAATTCGTCGCCATTCATCGCGAACTGATGCTCTTCGATCGCATTCGTGGACAGGGTTATCCACAACAACTGTAATTTAGTTTGTCTTTAATAACATAAGTATAGATCAAAGTTAATAAACGCTCACACATTGTCACAAAATCTCGCTACGACTCGTGATGCGGACGGCATAGCCAGAAACAAAGGAAATATTATGTCACTAGTACACCTTCTTTAACGTTAGTATTAACGGCAATGTCTTAATTAACGCGATATTTTTTTTAAATACCTACTTGTCAGCCTTTGAAGGTTCACAGCTCGACATTGGCCTCCCATAATTTACGCCACTCAGATGTTTTAAATCATTTTACGTTTTAAATGTTAAACATGAATGAAGATCTATAGATATATTACTTCTCATTAATTTGTGTACCGATTAACGAGTTATTAAGGCAAAGGTAACAACCAAAAAAGCAATCGGTTGATAAACAGAGGAAAAAGATACTGAAATATTTTGTCTTACCTATTTATATGTAAATTTATCAGGTGGTTACATAAAAAAGTGAAGTATTTAACCGTATTTAAGGATCAGGTAGCTTTAGGGATGGGATAACGGAGTTTCAGGAAGCCTATTAGACCATAGAGCTTAATTAATGGCAATGCTAACGTTAGGCGCCAAACACGTCGAGTTAAACCCGAATATCCAGATAGTAGGGGGATGACTACATAAATAGTTTAATCTTTCTTATCTTAAAATGATAAAGTATCTTTGGAGACTCCTACAGATTTATTATTTAAGTAAGATTATTCATAAGCGACTATAGTCAAATTATTATTTTACATAAAATCAAATTTTGAACCCAAATTCGTGCTTCGAAAGCCATTTTCGATTGGCCATCGTTTATAATTGGCAGATACTCGTTGCTATAATGTTTTTAATAAGAATAATTTTTACCGTCATTTTACCTTGAACGACAATTCAATCTTTAAATAAAACCTACCTTTAAAAAAAAATTAAGCATCTGCAATGTCCGTAAGTAAATTAAGTAAGCCGTCAAGTAAAATCTGGCAATATGTTAAAGAAGGTAAAGTTTCGTCTGTAATAAGGAATTAAAGTTTGAATGTAAAAATATAAAATGTCAAATTACATAAAACTGACAGAAATATATACTTGACAGAAAAAAGTTTACAAACATGTCTTAGTTTTTTCTTAATTCGCAAAGGAAAGGCATAAAGTATGTAACTAATAATTAACTAAATATCGTATCGTACTGTCACCGTTGTTTTAATCGTAGATTTCCCTATTTATGTACTCCAATACATATTAATCATTTTATAAATATTGTTATGAAAAAGGTTAAAAAATATCACATAACTCGGTGTAGTTAAGGCTATTGCAGGTAATAAATTATTTATTCATCTACACCTATAAATAAAATTTCCCCTGTCAATTTTTTTGTGATGTACCTAAATGGGTAGGTAAAATGTACTATATTTTTCCCAAACGAAGCGAAGGCGGGTATGTCAGGTATAAATATAATTAAAGAGTTCAGAGCTTAATATAATGGCATAATATAATAAAATATAATGAAAAAGTTAAAAATGTATCTAAATGATATTTCATAATTTAATTTACTACAAAGTGAAGTATTTCCAGACTTTAGTTGAGTTATTTTGTAAAGGTTAGTGTTATCTATCCTGTAAGTGATAAAATCTGTGACGTGTAATACGAATCAAGCGATGAAAGCATACGGACAAAAAAAAAAGAATATCAAACAATTTGGTGTCTATACGTACGTGCGACATCGATACGACAAAATGTCGCGATGACGAAATGTAACGATGTTCGCAAGTGTAAAACTGTATAAAAAGTAAA
>DWPA01000091.1:0-35035 GCA_018251375.1 Calpodes ethlius
AAGTAATGATAATTAAAATATTTCTGTTTAAAATTAAATGTTACATAAAGTTTATGAACTCTAGTGTACATACATTTTATTGCTATAGTTCCAATGTATCCAATAAAGCGCCAATAAAATTTAAACTACAAATATGAAGCTGTCAATTCTGTCACGTATAAACTCCTAGATGTTCCCCGTGGTGTCACTCGCGTGGGAAAAAATATCAGCAATAAAAAGGTTGTTGATTCCTTCCTATCATTGGTTGCTAGGCAACGCTTTGTTGTTAGACACTTTCTTTAATTTTCCATTTATATACATTGTAATGTATCTTCTTAAGGAAATTAGATGTTTTTTTTCGTGGTTTAGTAGCCTATGGTACTTTTCATCCTCCTAGCTATCTCCACACCAAAAATCATACTATACCAACGCTCCTTTACGCCGTGAAAGAAGGACTAACAAACAAACACACTTTCGTGTTTATGATATTAGTTTAGATTCACAAATTATTGAAATTTTCCCTTTAACATTGTTTCTTCGAACTGAAAAATCAATAAATAATTTTAAACTTAATAAATTAAGCTTCATGAATATGTCGTTCACAGTAATTGTTACTGCGAATCAGGAACAAAGTCAGGTATCGTATCCGGACCACCCGAATGTAGGGTTCAAATTTGAACACCTGACTAATCACCACTAATGCGTTCATAATATATGTATCTATACGAAAACCTTGCGTTTAGCGATCGAAATGTGACTCTAAATCATTTTATCGAAGGGTTACTTTACATTAACGAAGAGTATTTTATATTTCTAATTTTATCTGTCTCCTAAAATTGTGTCTCAGCCGGGAATCGTACCCGGGATAAACCATTGAATTCAACAGTATTTGAGTAGTATTGTAAGTATATATGACTTGAGGACCGGTTGAAGGTATAATTGTAAGCAGCACATCCAAGAGCGTGGACGACACGTAATTTCCCGGTCGTCTCGTTCCCGTCTCGCGCCCGTCTCGTCGGCGGCACAAAGGACCGCTTTGTTAGCCTTCGATCACAATCGAATGGAAAGGCGTTTTCCAATCGTGGAAATTGTTGGACCAGTCACTTCAATAAACTAGGCTATTTGCTGCATTTAAATCTACATTTGTGTGCATTCAAAATTATCAACCATCATTATTTTTAACCTCATTATGTTTTCATGTATTTGTATTCATATTCTTTAAACTGATGCTTTTTTTTTATTTGTTCAGTAATCATTTAATTTTAATTCAAACCAAAGTTTTGTTACGGTACATGACGCACTTTATAAAATATCCTTATTATTTCAATTCAAATACAAAAATATTGAATTATGTTGATATTTCATTAATTTGTTTAAAACGCTTCTAATTTTCTTCTACCGCAATTCGAAACAGGTCCTTTATTATTGAAAAATAAAACGTCGAAAAATCCGTGATAATTAACCTCTAATTAAACAAAACATCACAATTTATTTGTATCCTGTATAGATAATTAATTTGGCAACAACTCTGATGTGACATATGAAACTCTAACACTCATATACCATGAACAGCTGTAGTGAGCTATCTAAAAGAATTGGGGTCACCTTTATTAACACGAGGTAGGTGCACGTCGCATTTAATCATAACTATGTCAATCAGCTCGGTAATCAGGTAATATCAAGCAAAGCGCAATAATATAGGCAAGGTAAGCCTAATTTATGTGTCGTTATCAACAATACATCACGTTCGATATATCGTTTGTGATACGTTGACGGTTTTGTCACAAACAACGCGCATATTACTTACTAGATAATGCCATCGAATTTAGGCTAGCGCTGCCTATACGCCTTTGCTTCGGAAATTAATATCGACAGACATTTTTAACAGAGCTTTTGTAATTTGTTGTGTTATATTAACTTTCGTCAAAAATATCTCTATTTATTGTTAAATATCGTGTGAATTTTTTTGTGGAAGTTTTTGTGTTTATCGCATTCAAAAATATATTTTCTGATCCGGTTTCTTTTAAGGTAGTAAGAGATACATGCATATTTAAATTTAAGAGAACTCCTCCTGCATTTGGTCTTTTGAACTACGGATGTGGCACTTGCACCAAGCCCCTCCTGATAGCATCGACGGGCCCTTGTGCAAACAGTTAATTTTGATTGTACTCACACTTAGCGGTTTTAACCGCCAGACGCATCAAATACTCACTATCCTCTTTTCTAAGCTTAAGCAAATTCAAGTTCTAACCAAATTGACAGTGAAATGTTTTTTGCTGTTTTTCAATCGCAATTTTGAAGAGACGGGAATAATGTGGGTCAAGTTCTTGGACGACAAAGTATCGGTAATGGCTTCGGTGATGTTTTGTAATGAGTAGACGGACCACTTGATTGTAAGTGGTACAAATATAAAAGCCGTCAACGGTCTACTCTATCGAAGCTAAAATAAAGTAAACAGGATAATCGTAATACCACAAAAACACAAAAGTACTGTCGTTTATCCTCTATGATTGATTAAACATTTACTAGTAGTTCTTATGTTCTTGTCTAATCTCTAGTTCGTACCAAGTTTTATCTATGAGTGTAAAACATTAATAAAAATAAAATTAAGACGTACATAAAACCCCTCGTCTACTTCAAGGTTGTTCAGATTAAAAATGGCTGCGAGTGGTATTTTGCACCGGTGCGCTAGTGCCCGTTAATTAAACCCGACTCGTCCGCCATATTCACTGACCGACCGACCGACCGACCAGTCCGATCGACAGATCGATCACCGCGATCACAGGACCACGGCCCGTGGCACTCGCTGCTCAATAAATCGAGCCACGCACGAAATGGCACAGCACCATAAATCTGAGACGTAACGCCTAATTGGAAGAGCCGATGTTTGTCGAATTTGTCCTTCGACTGCGACTGAATGTTTTTATTAACCGCCCCAATTATAACCGGTCTGCTTCGCCCCAGTGACGGGGTCGCATGCCACGCGAGAGACGATATGCGGGAAGGGATTATAGTTTTGAATAGAAACACTTGCAATCACTTTCATTTACTACTTCGTCCTTCAGTAATGACGTATTTAACATATATGTAAAACAACATAAATGTTAGTCCTTCTCTTGTTTAAATAAATAAAATAAGAATTAAGTCGTTACCATTACTTAGAAATGTTTGGTAAGCAAACCCGACACGCAGTTTCTTGAAGCAATTTTAGTTTGAATATATGCTTAATTACAGATATGTATTGAATGAATTGGACACACATAAAAATGTCCTTTTGTTACTTCGATCTAATGGAAATCTTTTATAGCTTGTAGTCGGCGCTACAACAAGTGTATTAATGCGACGTTTTCATTTATTGCCTCCCTACAATTTTATCTGTGATTGATTGTGACGTTCGCTTCAAGCCGTGGCCGTGTCCCGTGTCCGTGTCCGTGTCCCGTGTCCCGTGTCCCGCGTCCCGCGTCCCGTGTCTCGCCACTAATTTCGCGTTACGTCGAAACATTTCAAACTAATTAGTTCGGAGATAAAACTGAGTGTCTACGTTGAGTTACGCGGTCGAATTTGAAAATGTCAATCTTTGATTCAATTGTTAATGCAACAGAGTAGTCAGTTAGCAATAAGGTCATCGTTGAATTCATTATGCTATTAGAGCATTAGTATAACTACAGTTGTAGTATTATTGAACCGTCAATAATTAAATTACCTAGACATTTGATAAATTACAAAGTATTTAATCAATTTGGTTACTCGATTGATGGAAAATAAATTTCATTGTATTGCTTCGGAAAAGGTTTAATTTAATAATATGCAATGCCGGGGATGAATTAGAAACAAAACAAGATAATCTATGACAATAATAAATACATTAACAAACTTCAAAAAGAGAGTCGTCTATTCCTCAAGCAAATAATCAATAAGAACAGAACAGACTCCCGAATTCGATTACTTGCCGAAGCAGCGTATCTGTCCTCAGATTTTAAGGTTTTCTAATATCTTATTTAATAAATAAATAACGCTACACATTCATAGACCCACACTCGGATTCTCTGTGTTGTGGGCGCCACACACGTACACATAGAACGAGACAGAAAATTAAGCACACATCATTCAATCTCGAACCCAGGACCTTTTGAACAACGGTCAGGCATGGTAACCATTAGGTCACACGTGGCGTCCTTGCGTATGTTTATATCAGAACAACAAAGAGTATCTTACAGAGCGTTTATCGTATAGTTTTCTTTATGACTTAGTAAAACACGTTTCTCAACAGTAAAACGTCTCAAACACCGCTACATAAACAAGTGGGGAGTACGAGCGTAAAACGCATCTCCACCTCAATAAACCGTGTCCAAACTGGATTTATAACTGATACAGTGGCTGTGGATTCTCACCCGATTAGCCAATGATGGCCGCTGGTGCGAGCGGCGGCTATCGCAGCCATAAAACTCGCAACGAACCAGCTCCTAAATCTAGCTGCTTAATCTGCGGCGAGGCTATCGGGGGTGGGGGTATCTGGTAATTACCGCGCGGTGGGAGGACGGCAACGTCAGAGCCGTGTTGTCAGGCGCCTGGGAGATAAGCAGGAGCCGCCGTGAAGTTATTGAACACGTTATTGATATAACGCCTCGCCACTCGGGCTACTCCACCGTCTGGATAGCACTTCTAAACCAGATTATTGTTGACATTTTTTTTAACGGAGCCCTTGAAATACAGTATCGCAGGATCTTTGACAGGATTTAGAACCCTTAATGTAACCAATAATATTTTAAATATTGAAGTGTTTAATTGCATACACGTATACGTATTGTACCTTTCCTACTTACTAGAGTTTATATACTACGTGTCCTTGGCTCCACAGAAAACCAGCGTCACAGCTGGTTAATGCGTCTATGTCATATATGTCACAGCAATGTCAAAATGACAGTGTCACACAAATAATACAACTGTATCTAAGATCGGTTTTACCAATAAACTATATAGTTTATAGTACTATAAATGTATTTTCTTTAACCTGTCCATTGTTATCGAAAGATTCGTTATCCTGTACATTTTAATAATATTTTTATTGACTGACTACTAAATAATCTTTCTAAACATTAACTAAAGTAAGATAACTAACGCTATCACAAAACATTAGGAAAAACCGTTCACGTACACGTGCGTACGATTAGTCTAGTAATTTGATAATACCATACCTCGTATAAGTGTATAATAGGCAACTAGCTGTAATGAAGACAGGCATCGATTCAGGCATGAAGCAACAGGTGAGCCAAAGTGAAGCTCCAACGCGCATCGGCGTTACCCATGTCGCTTCACTCGCTGTCACTTGACGTCGTGGAATAGGAAATTAATTGGGTAAACTTAGCTAACGACGAGCTGTTAGAGGATCCAGGATTATTAATTAAAAGTCCTGCGTCTAATAGGATCCTGATGGCTGTACGCCCGGTTCTATATCGTCGCATACAAGTCAGATTGACCAGTGTTTTGAGTCTAACAAAGCAACTTGCTTTAAATCTTGTTTTTGGATTGGAAAATTGTGATAGGTACCCTTTAAGTAAGTGTTCGTTTCCAGGTCTTAGAAAAAACAATAAACTTCTGATTAACTTAATAAGTATTGGGTCATCCGCAGAATGAAGTTGTTTAAAACAATCCGAAATGAAAAAGTTTTGAGCTCGATTCATCAATTCTCAAGTAGGTGAGTGTAAGTTACCGTTAAACATCCAGGAACGTCACATAAATTATAGCAGTGAACTCGCTTGTTAAATGTCTCTTCAACATGACAATCCAAACAAAACTACATGCTATTTTACAAATAATAACTCACCCCTATCATAGACAATCCGACATCAACAAACAATTCTCTAGCTAGCGGCTGCAGTCTCGTGTCGTATCTCGTATTCAAATTGATTCCACAAACTAAACCAGCTTGAATCAAAACCACTACACAATCAGCAAATAAACGCAAATATAGGCAACAACTCAGGCAGCCGGAGCAACAAGTAAACCATTTGTAGCTGTCAGCCACGGCCGCACTCGCGTCATTGCCGAATTAGCCCCGCGCTGGTCGCTGCTACTCACTACTCACCTAACTCGCATTGTGTTAACTGTCCACCGTTTCGTTGGACTATTCCCACTGACTTTGTATTTGCAATCGTTGTTTTGTGCGAAAAATTATGTAATACACAAATTAGTCAAATTGCAATTATGTATATTAGCTGGAATAGTAATCTTTTTGAGGTGGACGCATATGACTGAATCATAAAGCACGGCTCACAGGTGTTCAAATGATGAGCTGAACGTCAGAGTATTATTTTAAATTTATTAAATTTGGTTAAATACATTTAACGGGGATCAAATTCCAAGAATATTTGGTACACAATAAGTAATTAATACAATCTGTTATTAGTCTGTCAAGTGTCAAGTGTCACCCTAAAAAGTTTTTTCGGTTCCATATTTACGTGATCATAATTCAAATAGTAAGTTAAAATATTAATAAAAAGACGAAAAAAAGTGAATACCGCTTACATTTAAAATAAAAAGTAAATAAATAGTATTATATATTATTAAAAAAAAATACAATACAAGTATATGTTTAAATGAATATAATATAATTTGTCCAAAACGATGATAACGTTTAAAGTCCTTAAACTTTTATATCCATCTATTTATTGAGTTTAACGAAAATGTACCACACTGGTTGGACAGTTTCCTTTATTCGCCTGTGCAGTGATATCAGTTGGACAAACTGAAAGTTAGTCTTATATGCGCATTACAGCATTTTGGTCAAGTAATACTATAATCCTAATGATGTTATCGCTAGCCAAAATTACAAAAAGTGCAATTCACTGAAACCTTAACTTGATTGACTCCATAAAATTTTTTTATAGGTACATTTTCGAGTACAGTACACACATTAATTTGATTACGATCTTTGTTATCATAATAACATATCACTAGTGAAAAAGATTATCATAATTATTTTTATCATTTTAAAAACGCTATCACCCATACAATGATTCTGCTGGCAAAAATATGAATATTATGGATTACATTATAATGTGCATCTACTTTAGATATGGTATGTATTATGGGCTCATTTATTTTGAGGTAAAGTTATTTACAGTAACAATTGATAAATCTAACCTCAAACTAAAGTAAAGAGCCGTTTGAGGTCCATTGCTTGTACATTACACTTGACGGTTGTGAAATACTCCGGCGAAAGACGCTCACGAAAAGGTTACTGTCCTCTTACTACTATACAAAGAAATGATTAGTTTAAAACCTCTGAATTTTATTTACTTATTGTAAAGCGTAAATAATTCCAGCTACATTTGACAAAAGATAACACCCCACCTTATTTGCCAGCACCAATCATCAATCAATGTTGAAACCTGATTGAATGGCGACAGCGCATTCGTCTAATAATGTCAATTTTAAGCTTAAATAATATTTACTGAAAGACAAAATTGTAACGATTTTTAGATTACTATGAAAAACAACCATTATTCTTATATTGTTCGTATTCAAGTAATATTCAAACATTTCAAACATCTATTGGATAACCAACAGTCGTGTACATTTATAAACATGTAATTAATACTCGACATGCCTCGTACATACGCAAACTGCAAAATGAACGGCGTTCTCACGGTTTTCGATTCGTAGACAACATCTAAGGACAGTGATCACTGACGACTAGTAATTGATCAATTACCACCAACTTTGCTCTTTTGCTTATTTAATATTTATAAAGCATTTATTTGAAAGCCCAGATATATTCTCGTGCCTAAAGTTAGTCCAAGCGATCCTGAATATACCCTTGTCATAATTAGATAAAGCTTTTGAGATTGACGCTAGGAATCCAATTGGAATTGTGACCAGGTTGTTGAGCGAAGGTGACTTAGATTCGATTATTAGCTGGAGCAGACATTTGTGTAACAAATATATGAATCTATGTTCTTTGCATATGCATGTTTCAAGACACACAATATGCGTTCAATATAATAAAACGAGATTTATTATATTTCAATATATTAAGAATACTTTTTATATTTACATATATATGAGATTTATAGCTCAGAAGTAGGAATCCATGTCTTTTCCCGATTACAAGGTAAAAACATAATGCCTGGCTACAGACTCACAATGGAATGATCGAGGTGTTTTTAATACTCGGGTGGTCGTGAATATCGCGCACTCGTCGAAAACTTGGAGAACATTCCACCCGCATTACCTACAACATCCGATGTACTCGTATTTTGTTTTCAGGCATCCATCAATCAACACGTATCCTGATTGATTGGCGACGACACTCGATTCATAAAGGTATTAATTTAACTTCGCGCGCTGACGTTGATTGATATTATCGATATTAATGCGATATATACTCGAATAATTACTCCGTGGCCTCGCGCTATCGATTGTACGTGTATCTGATATATAGCGGCGTGGCGCGGCGTTTGGCGGCCGCCGTTCGTGTCGCCGTTTTGTGTCGCTGTAATTATTTAATTTTGTTGATTAGACACTGACTGTACACGGGGGTTTGAATAGATGACTGAATATTGACGTGTTTGTAGAACAGAATAGGAAATATGTTCTATTTTTTTTGTCTACGGTATGAGAGAAAAACAATTTTAGATCGTATCCATCCATGCGAGTAAAATTTGTCTCATAGTGCTTTATAGTAGATATATAATTTATCTATCTATCTATCTTTTCATACATTATACTTCGAGACGTGAATAGTTCAAGACACGCGAAAATCATGTACGTGTGATCGAATTTTTTCACCAAAAATTAAATCTTAGACACATAATATATCTATCTTGTAAGGATACCTCACAAAAATCGATTTCATCTTCAAATTTTTTATGTAAAAAATGACTTATTTGCCGAGTTAGAAAATCGTCTGCTTAAAATATCAACTGCGACCTCTGCATCCTGATGCTACCTGCAGTTTCTGCGTTATCTTCTTTTTGGTCAGAAAGCGTGAGTTCACTTTACATACACGTGGAAAACATTACGTTAATTAAAAGTCCTAGCCTAAGTATACCTAAGTATACTAGTCGCACTGTTTTACGAATTACATTTATCCTTAGTCGCTACTATACGTCCAATCTGCCGACTAATCGCATAGATATCCAACACGTATGACCTTGGGAATTGTCGCCGATTTGGACTAATGTGTTAGTTCACGACCATTGTCTTGGAAATGGATTAATATCGCGCGAGATCTTTCTCGTAACATATGATTTCGGCTACCGGTTAATTGAAATTAGAAACAGAAGTTTTTATTTACGTCTGTAATAATATTAATGGCTAGAGATCCTGTAAATTTATCCAAAGAAATCCTAGAGAATTATTTAGAAAATCAATTATATATTTAAAATATGGTCAGAATATGTACTGATATGACATAGTAACATTCTTACCGTTTCAAAGGAATGCGTTTGACAAATCCATCGCGGTCCGAGCGTGGATTATCTGGTACCCGGACACGTGAGACAGAGGAGGGCCGCCGCGCCGCGATCCGTATTTGTCTACAGCCGGACAGACGGACATCATTCTCATTAGAGAGCGACTCCAATCCATTTGTATTAATGTTCCGACTCGAATACGACGGCTGGAGTAAATCTCGCCGAGATCTTGTTCCAAACGACACTCATTTCGATATCGGAAACTTTCTTTTGCAATTGTTTTTCTAATTTTTATTTGAAGTTATCAGCCGTTTTGAAAGATAAATCTATCCACTGACAAGTACGGCAAATTGAGTTCTTCAATATACTTTAATGGGGATTTTGTGTTATTGCATCTGTTCTAATACGATAATTAACGCGCTAAAAATAAAATCAAGCAGATGTGGCCAAACAAAGTATTTTTTTAAACTCCATTACTGTAGCCAAGTATTTAACACTTTAATATTTACCTGCTAATATATAAAAATAAAAAACAAACACGATAATAAGTTTCGAAAAATTGTTTACAAATTTCTTACAGAAATAGGATTATAACAGGAATTATGTAGAATAGTTTATGTATTAAAAAGTGTGGCTGATGAGATTGTGCCTACATCAGTTGACTAAAATACGATAAACATTGGGATTATGTAATTAATCGAATAATCTAACAAAAATGCTACAAATACTAGTCCATATTATCTGAAACGATATATTTACGATTATTAGTAATCGCGTGACGGATAATAGAGATGGCTGTCGTATTGTAAACTATATCATTTAGTGAACTGTCAAGAATAGATTTTAATGGATTTTATGTATGATTTATGGCCGCCAGGGAGTGATAAGGTGTAACGTATATGTTGTTATTGGGAATGGCATTTGTTCTCAAATAGGGGGGATGTGATTATTACCCGCTTAAACCCCCCCCCCCCCATAACTGTTGTCAATCACAAATAGAAGGTTTAAGACTTGTATTTATAGTCGAGCTAAAATAATTAGGTACTAAAGTTCAAATAGCTAATTCTCAATGTATTTAAAATTTGACAGTTCTTACTTTGTTCAAATTATTAGCTATTGAATAAAATTACTTAATCTAAGTATTTCCTTGAACTTGATTATAAACGTGTAAACGATATGAAGCATTTATCTGTAGAGCTTAACGTCAAATACTATGCACATGATCACACGGTGATGACAGATGTTGTTTAGCCAATATCACATAATTTAAAGTGATTGTACACATTGTAATGCCTTCATAATATATGAAAGTATGTTTGTTTGTTTGTCGTTCTTTCACAGCACAACGGATCTTCGTTTAGGCATTTTTGGTTTGGAAGCAAACGAGTACTATAGGCTTTTTATCACTAAATAATATCATTTCTGTGGAGAGAAAGATCCATTACGGTGTATAATTCAGCCAAATTAAAGTAAGTGTTTAACAACAAAGCGTTGCCTGGCAACCTATGATAAAAAGGAATCGTCAACTTTTTATTTCTGTTCTATTTTCAAGCAACATCTCGTATTTAATATAAGTATTTCTACCTTATTGCATGTACACTACTAATCAGTGAATGTACCGTATTTCATGAAACGGTAGATTTCATATCATTGCGATGCAACGATTGCGATTGGACGATATAAAGGTACATTCCACGCAAATGTCATTTATTAATGAAATTGCGCAAACAATTACTTGCACTTTTTAAGTTAGGTCGTTATCATATCCTTATTACAAAGTCCACCGTGGTACGCTAAATCCATCGTTTATCAGCCCAACTATCGAATTATTAATGAATGATCGTTTCATTAGAATAAAAGTAGATATGAGATAAGTTATAACTTGTAGAGTGTTAGAGGCTCTATCGTCGAGTCCTAGCTAACGTTCCCTGATCTCGAGGTCGAACTTGCTGAACATCGCTTACCCATTAACCAGTTTGATATGGCAGGACCAATTCGTGGCGGTAGGCCCCGTGGATTATCCATCTGGATGTGGATTATCAGTATACCATGTCCTGTTTTATGGATTTGCTTATACATATAGTATTGAATTAAAATTACATTTACTTTGAAAGTGTTCAACCTATAAAACATTCAGACAAAGCACACCAGTAGGTTAAATGTAAGATTCAAACTAGATTATCAATATTCCATGAATATAGGATCTCAGTATTACTAAAAATACAGGCTGCCTCAGTAATAGAAACGGCATCATCCATCTGTCTCGACCGCGACGGATCTCATTATGTACGTGCGGAGGTGACGTCGCTGCAGCACGTTATTCAATTGTGTCAACACGTTGATATGGTTCAGGTGTCAACATCGGATTGGAAAACATCGAATGTGTCTGCCACAACACCTCCTACAGAAAATTTAAACAACCAATTCTGTCATTGATATCCAATGGCTTAATATCATTGCAGCGTACGAACATTGACTGGAGTATAAGAGAATTATAATTATAGTTAAATTAAGAGTTTTTTTGTCGGATTAGATAGATGGAAGAAAATGCATTACCACAATGAATACTCCTGCAATGAAAATACAAGGATATGTATTAACTGATTCAAGCGACCTAAGAAAGCTTAGGGAAAGATTTTTCTAATGACCATTACAGTAGCACTTTCTTCAATCAAATCTGATCTTGAGTGCTAAGTCCTGATTCATCCACCTATCCATCACCCTTTAAAGGTCGAAACAAATCTACGGCAATAACCAGATGTGGTACAGTACTGTGACACGGTCAAGTGTAAAGGTTGCCGTGTGCTGTACAGTTGTGCAGCAGTGTCGCGATGCAACGTGTTGCTATCGAGAGCGACGTGTCCGTGCACTTGATAGAACAGTTGTAAACTTGTAACACGCGGAGCGCATCGCGCATCGCATGCTATAACCAGTTGCATGGGTAGCGTCAGCAACATACATACATTTTTAATGACAAAAACATCATACCGATTATTTATAAAAGTGAATTATGGGAAATAAATTTTTGTATCGGTTGTACTGCAGCTTAAATAAGAATATATGATATTAGATAATGTGTTTATAGATACTTGCGCCTAAATATTATTAAATATAGTTTTGTTACTAGTTTTTGTACAAGGAACTTATTATTATTATGATAGCTCATTACTTTTCCCTTACAAAAACACTAATACTATCAAAATGTCACGTTTTGCATGTATAATACAGTCAATAATATAAGATTCTACTACCAACTTAAATACCCCATGTTTAAGCTTAACATATAAAAAGCAAGGGTAGTCACCAATGGTGATAAAATTTCTACGGTGTAATGCACCGCTCTCCCAATGCCCATTCAAATGCTAAATATATAAATAATATACAAAATAATTCATTGGCAAGTAACAGAAAGACAATCTCAAATAATGAATGGCTATGTAAATATTTATTGACATCTAGGAAAGGTGCCTTTATAACGATTATGCAAATATGTTGCGATACCCATACATCATAGTTGTTCTACATTAAATCCTAATTATCCCAATAATTATTTGTAATATATGTAAGCCAGGTAACGTTCAAAATATCGCAACAAAGTATGAACGAAACGCAAAAACAAACTGAACAAGCGCGTTATCTCGCCGTCGTCACTCATCACTCGTCACTCGGCGGGACTTGCGTTGCTGACGTTACATTTGATCCAAGCCAACTTGCCAAGTACCTGCTCTAACGTCGACTTGGTCCAGGGGGCGGGGTCTCCACGCGTTTTGACCAATGATTTCGCTCCGTTCGGGCAAAACTAATTATACTGATTTATGCTCCCATTGTGCATTGTTGTATGTCTTTCTCCGGCTATACGTTTTCATGCATATGCATCGTGATACATCGCCTATCAACTTTTGTTTTTCCGACGTCGTACCGCTGCTGATATTGCGACGATATGCTTGCTAATGAGCCGTTGGCGATCTATCCATCATGTGACTCGGTTTAATTTGGACGTGTCTAATTATTGGGTAAGACCTATTGGCGATAGAGCGATAAGGTTACATCATCGACGACAAAGAATATTGATATGTAAATTAAAGGGAATATTCGTACGTCCAGCTGTAGTTGGTGCAATATTAAATATCACTAGTATCATATTTAAAGTCATTTAAAGTGGAATTGCTACTGCGCAGGTTTGAAGACACGATTCACGTTTAAAAGTTTCCTAAAGTTCGAGTATCAAATATATATACAATATTTTAGTAATACAATGTACATTATGTAAAGTACGTGGTCACAACAATGATAACAGTATAAACAACAAAAACGCTAACAGTCATTAAATACGTACCCATTCGTAAATCTATTTAGCATTTGGAACACAAAAAATGCATCCGAAATTGAACGACATTGAATGTTGTGACAGAGCTGACACGATCATTAATCTCGACGATTTCTAAAAGTATCTATCGGACATGATTTGATTATCGGTGACAAAAACAAAACGTAAAGTGGGTAAAAAAATGCAATAAGAAGTCCGCGGTCGCCGAAGAGAGCGCTGTCAGCCGCCATTGTATATCAATATTTCGCTAAATGTATTCCACGTTGAGAAAACAGAGTAAATGGAGCTTCGACTGCGTTCGCGCATTCACCTGTCGCTCGTGGGCGGGGTCTGCGGAATGTGAAATTCGCACTTTTTTCCAGCGCCCCCTGTCAACGGCCGGCGGAATTCGGGTGCGATATTTTCTGCGGTCGGAATCCGAAGGTTGTACCGCGAGTTGAGATATTTATTCGCCGGTCGCGTTGCGAGATTTATGGAGCCCTGTTCGCAAGGGATTTATTTGAAGGGCTTTTAATCCAGGTAGTGTACGGGTAGCGAAGGTCACGGACTCTGTCTCGGTTTTGAACTCACAGGTTCTCGGTAACGTCACCGACTGAAACCGGCGGGTCGCGGGACGTTACTAGTATAGATTGCTATAAGTATTGAAATCTTGGGTGGTATTTTCTATTATAGAAATAAGAAAAAACATCTAAAATTGTTCTACTCATTGTTAGAAATATTAGTTTCTATAGAAATATTACAATAGAAAAAATACCCTAAAGTTAGTAATGACAATAATCCATCCTACAATGCTATATCCCGTATGCTAATTAAAGTGGGAGTTCTTGTTTAAAAAAATAGTCTGCAGTGATACTTCAGAAAAAAAACCAAGCACTTTTGAAAATTTTGCAAAGACTTATTTTTTCCATGCAGGTATGTAAATAAGTACATAGGTATTATTATTATTTGTAAAAAATAGATTTAGAACAAAATATTACTATTTAAACTATTCCAAAAACAAAATAAAATATCCATACAGAATTAGTAAATTCGTGCGACTACCAACTACCGGTAATCGCGTGCGATAACGCAAATAGGTCAGGTGTTCGAAGCCGGCTATCGCTCATAGAATAAACAACAATAACACGTAAATTTGAACCGAGGTTGAGTTGAGTGCCTTCCGTTGACGACGCAAGATTGATAGTTCTTGCAATAATGAAAAATGATTTGTGTGACGCACCGGACCGACTTGCCGCCGCGGCGCCGGTAGCGAGCCAGCGCGGCCGATGGGCTGGTCGTCTTAAATCTGAACCGAACTTGAGTGGCCGTCGTTCATAACGTAAGATTGATCGTCTGGTTCTCTTATGGATATGATTTCTGTCACGCGACGACCGGAGACACTGAGGTTTATGATGGACTAAAATTTATCAGAGAAGGTAGTTTTGATCAGAATATTTTTATTGATTTTTGAACAGCAAATCCTCAGTGCTGTTGCCAAAGAAGATTAAGGATTGATTATGATTTGCTACTCTTTAAAGATGAGGGTATGGCTCTATTAAATGTCAGCATACTTAAAAAAGAAGGAAAGAATAGCTTACCAACATCGTTGTTAACGCACAGTTGTGGTGAACGAATAGATTTTTAAGTTAAGACGCTTTACGGTCTACCGTCACCACCAGATGTGATTGTAGACAAGCTTTACAAAGCCAATACAACCAAATTTTTTGATCGTTTTTACCATCTAACTGAATCACAAATATTTCTGCCGATGTTTTCTGAGACCCATGTAAATGACAAACTAACGAAATTGTACTCGGAGAGAAACAGAAGAGTAACAATTATGATAACTTAAAACGGTCACTTGACCTTTGTTTAAAAGTATTTATTGATTTAAGTAAAAGCCCCATTGAAAACAGCTTTAGTGGGCTAGGTGCTGGAGTTTATTGCCGACTAGAACTTAGCCGTAAAAAATTATTAGGTCACCGATCGAAACGCGATAACAAAACGTGTTGAAAGCTAGCTTTTTGTTGTAAAATGAGGAGAATTGTTACTGATTTCGAGCTATGATATTGGATACTGTTAAAGAAATTACAAAAAAAAGAGGCTGTTTATATAGAAGCAGACACTTGTACGGCTGAGTGGATAAATTATATAAAGAGATCGTAGATTCAATTTTGTATAAAGAATACAATATTGTCATATTGTAGAAATTACTGATCAATGTATCATTCTATGATTGAAATTATGAACAAATATAACATATAAAGAATCTTTATAACATTTTTTACATTCAAATACACATGATAACTATGAATGGGTATGCACGCCAGCTTTCAAACAAAAAACCCATTGAAATAGGGACCTATTATTCTTATAATATATTCCTTTATGAGCTACGATGGCACACAGACTGACGAGTCAAATTTATAATATCTACTATATTTTTCGTCGGGGGTTAAAAAATTAATCAGTGCGCGTGCAAAAATATTTTGTACAGAAACAAACAGATTAGATTCCTATCACCGCGAGATTAAAACTTTCCCGACGTCTCTTTGTCAAAACCATAATACTTATACATTTAAAAGACTTATAATCCGTAGGGACTGGAGTAACGAACTTCGGGTAGAAAACGTTAAATCTATTGTGGAATTTAAGCTAAATTTCACCACTCGTCATGCACCTTAGAGTAAAATGGACAAGGTTATAATGAAAAGTCTTCCAACGGCCAGATTGAAAGAATATCATATACTTAATGAAACGTAAACTATTTTTGATTGACAAACACTGCACAATAAATTAGTGGATCTAGAAACATGCAACTTTGTACAGAGACTCTTTGCAAATTGTGGGAGAGCACTAAGATTTTTTGAAATTTTAAACCTCTAAAGTGGTACAATAGGGGATGAAAGTTTATATGAGTACGATGCTCAGATAGCAGCTCGAAGTTATATGAATATAATTAAGTATTAAGTAAAAGGTACTAACAATAAGTAAAGGAAGTATTTTTATAACAAACAAAGTATTAAGTCAGAAACAAAAATTGAACAAACCATAACGTCACGTAACTAACTTGATTGCATTGGTTATCTGCAGGTAATCTTCAGTAAGTAATCTTAGATACAATTCTCGCCAATTAAACACTTGAGGATTTAGCTCAATATACATCTGCGTAAAGAGTGTTATCAGGTAATGCGCACATTGGTTAGGCAAGATAAGATTCCGCTGTTTACCCTTACTGATAGGACATTTCTGTTTCCAGTTGGTTCAGTACTTAGCCCGCGTTGCTCGGGTTAGTTTGTTGACATAGCCCAGGGTGTAAATCACACGAGATTTCTTAGATAATCTTACCTTATATCTATTTTCTATCTTTAATCGGCAATTCAACAACTGAGCGAACTTTTAATTAACTCCTCGAATAATAACAGCAAATAAGTAAAGTTAATACTAAATAACACTAAGCATTAACGCTTTGGTATTCCCTGTATCGCAGGTAGAGCGAACACATCATTAATTTGAAGTTAATAATATCTGATCATAAACAATTTTTTTTTGTATAAAATTCTGGATTTAATTCGTGACGTGTCAATCGGTCAGCCTAATTACTAACAATTGGACTAAAGGGTCGACTAAAATATTATACCTAACAAATATCCTTTAATGTATATTAGAAACACAATCAAATTCAACAACTTAGTAGAATACAAATACAATGTTACTAGTTCTTATCATTAAAGAAAGATCTCTTCCAGACAAACAGACATAGCAAAGTTAGCATAGATCGAGCGGTCGAAACGAATCGATTTAAAATCGATGAACAAAACAATAATGATTTAATAATCGAACTTCCATTGTCCAGTGGCGTCACTCGCTATACTGGATACTTAGCGAAGCTATCGTATACCGGGCGCACTAAGCCGCGTCATCTCGTCGTAAATATAAATCGAACTCGCGAACGTAGTCGCGGTCACACTGCGTCCAATTTCAGATTCGATCTCATTACCATAACGCGAGTGTAGTGGCGAGCGAGCGTCGCTGCCGTCCGCCCCGAGGAGACATACGGACAGGAATGTGTGCCGACCGACGCCAAATATGGATGCTTAATCTTAAATTTATAAGTAAAGCTTCTTAATAAATTCTTAGGGATTCTTATTTAAAGGATAGACACAAAAAAAAATGATAAAATAATGCAAAGCTAGTGCCATCCGACTTGTGTCGCTAGACGGGAATGAAGATAGTATAGTACAATTTAATGCAATGAATATTGTAAATGGGATGCAGGAGATATGGGTTTTCGCGATTGATGACATTGCGAAACACAAGCACCAATTTAAATTGCATTTAAACAAAGGGATGGAGGTTGTTCTTACAGGTTTAGCCACAAGGTCATGAAAGGTTTTGTATGCTTACAGATCGTATACGGAATTAAATAATAAAATATTTAAGGCGAGTAATGCAACTCCCCTAGACGACAGTTTTACATTCACACTCCAAAAAGGTTTGGGAACGACATCTGCTGCAGAAAACTAATTTCAATTGAGTGAGTCTAAAAGTGATTGAATGTCTAGACCTCCAAATCAACAATCACAGATACGTCTCAGATTAAAGTGTAAGAACACGTTAACAAACAAGAACAGGGGTAAATAAGTTCATTTAATTTTAATATGTACTATTTTTTTTATATTAGGTATACTTCTGTAATGACAATATTCGATTTCAAACCCCGCTTAACTTTAATTTTAATTTAATTGAGTTGTTTTCAAAGAAAGTTTAGACACCACGTATTACTTCTCCGTATATTTCTCGAGCACAGTAGTATTTCTCAACAAAATACTATTTAGATGCGCATTAAGACTCATCTTCGGGTGCATCGAAGACCAGATTACCATACCGAGGACTCTTCACCGCAGACCGCTGTGCGATGTGAGCGTTCCAGATAACCTTCGGCTGGAGATAGTGTTCATTATCATATTTGAGGACGCTGCAATATTCTGCATCTTGATCCTTGAGAGGTATTGGACGATAGATGCAAAATCTATTACCAAGGAGTTGGATAAGTATGGTTTTGAAAGGTTATCTTTTCAATGAGTAAAATATAATATACCTACATAACACTAAACGATCTTTTGGCCTTAGGTAAATATGAATAATATTTATTTTATTTTATGTTTTACTTTCCCTAATCTAGAACTGAATTGCTCTTCTAAATTTAATACGTACCTATAATCAGTGGCGTAAAATAAGAATAAAAAAATATATAAATGTTTATAGTTTCAATAAGAATAAAAATTTATATAAGTAATTTATAGTAAACGTTACTCTAAAGTTACTCATTAGTCAGAGTAGTAAATTGATAGAAAAACACAACGTTAATTAGATCTAAATGCTCACTGTCATCTATGTGTCGCGTTGATTTTTTATCATCAGATGTCCGTCTACTAATTTCCTGACTGTATTCTCCAAAGAAGGATGCTTTCAAACATTGAAATTAAAGATCCAATTACTTGAATTATTCCTATTCAATAAGATATTATGAACAAATAGTTCCGTGGAATTTGAAGAGATCCACCAAATATCCCTAATGTTAGCTTTATTATTTTGCAGAATACGCAGGCAAATCTATTTCTAGCTTCCAACCCCGCATATCATTATGGAAAGCAACACCTTAATAGTGGGCAGACAATTTGAACGGCACACTTATTGTTGACTGTCGCGGCTGACTGAGTTCTTTCTCATCGCGACCACAGCATCCACTTACGGAGCCGAGTTCTAAATAAAGGAAAAGGACAATAGCCGATTGCATGTCGGCGTACGCAGAATGCGACTCGTTAAGTCGCTTCGGATGCGAATTTAAGAGACAGCTTCTAAATATCCAGGGGCGGCGCGCATGCGTTCGGAGATCTGTATCGCGCGCACAATACCGCGGCCGGCCGTCACGACGACGGTAGCAGAAATATGGATGCGCGCGCGCATGCCTTCTTGTTTTATGTTAATGCGGCGGGACTCGCTAGCGAAAAATATCGCGACCGACGATTGAACCCTCGATACGCACCATTAGCAAAACTCTGAGAATAGTCCACCGTCACACGAGGAAGTGGAATAATTAACGTGGATCCATGCATTCCCCCCGCTATCGACGCTGTCGATCTCCTGCGGGCGAAATTCCGAAGCCTAATAAGTCCGGTCCGATCTCATTTATGTGAGCGTCTGAAAAAAGAACAATACAGATAAAGGAGACCCAATAATTTAGGGTCATTGTTTCGCCACTTAATTTATGGAGTGCGGGAGGACGATTGATTTGTAGGTCCGCACAGTTCGGGATAAGTACTTTTAAATCCTCGCCGGGTGGATTACGGACGGGCGTCTGAAGACTTCGATGCGTCGAGGAAAACTCAATTTATTCGCACTGGCTCGATATACATACAATGAACGGAGGCATTTAAATGCACGATAGGATTGGACGGTGGACTCTGGGCGGTGCGCGGGCCATATACGAGCTTGTCGTGATGCACATATTAAGTTAGGCTCTCTACATGGGATGAGATCGGATACCGTCGGGGAATTACGAGATAGGCAGCGATGATGTCTGCGATCGTGAGTGTCCCTCCGGTAGTGTGGCACAATGGACGAACTCCCAGAGAAATTATTAATGCCTGGGGGTCGAAGTTGCATTAAAACCCGGGTGGTTCTGGCCGCTATTAAATTATATAGAACCCGGATGTCTTGTCTGGCATCGCGGTGCAAAATAATAGATACAATGCCGCGAACCCGAATGTAAAGTTGTTACATGCAAATTTTGTTCGAATACTTATTGTTTACATGGGGCGGCTGGATTTTGTTTTAAATTCACAAAATTTACTGATTAAAATTACGAAAAATATAATAAACGAAAACAATACAAAATAAGATAAAGAAATAGATAAAAAGAAATTATCCTAATCAAGGATGGATGAAAAAGAAAATGGAAAGGATAAATCAATTAAAACTACAGGCAACAGTTTTAGTAGCTGATGTTGTGAAGACACCTCATCAAATTCTTAAATTACCATTGAGGAAGGTCGATGAGTGACATAAATCTTAGACAGGATGTCATTACTCACTGAAAAATTTAAGGCTAGTAGCAAGAATGCCTAAATGACTCATCAATTTCCCGAGCGAACCAGTCCACAAATTACAACGAACAAGAACACAACCTTCCGTGGAGCCTGGCCTATGACCGACGCTGCGGTCATTACCACGCGAGGGTGCGAAACGAATATCGGATGTCGATGGCCCATTAATTGGAACTCGCTTCTATAAATGGCTCGAGGCTTTATGGTATCGGAGCTGCGTTGTTGCCGTCAACGCCGCGCCCGCGACGCCTTGTAATTGGTGGACCGCCGGTTGACATTTACACGGTACAAGATGGCCGGCGGATGCGATATGCGACGAGTAATTGACAAATGGTCCGCTCGTTATGTTGGCAGCGCGCAGTGTTTTTTCTTCGCCCGATTGTTCGGATGCGTGGATTTCAAGCCGTGATTTACTGTGAAACTCGAAATTTACATCTAATTTAATTTAATTAACACGTAATGTTTATGTAAAATTTATCGTATTTATTATTAGCTAGTCATTATTACAATAACTTACGACAACAGTATCTATGTTATAACGTGTTTATATAAGATAATAACTGCAGTGAACACGAGCCACAGTTACTTGTAAATAAAATCCTTCTTATTTACATTATTAATAAATGCATTTAATGTTACATCGTCTTTGAGCTACGTTCTAAAACTAAGGCTACGCTCACAACAGAGTTTATACAAAAGAACTAGTCATTGACACAGTAGCGTGGCACGCTACCACAAAAGCGACTCGCATGGTCGAGGCTTTAGCAAAATCCCTGAAACCTAAAACTAAATAATTGGTATCGCATGTGACGGGCCCATAAACGTTTGTTAGCGATTAGTTAGTCCCAGAAATGTAGGATCGAATGCACTTTCATACAAATTGCCCTCCTTTTAACATGCAACTAGCGTTGGTTTCGGTGTTATAAAACTGATTAATCTGTTCCGCAAGGTCGATCAACGTCTTAAAATATGTGAGTATTGTAATAAACTATTTCTTGTCAAAGTTTCAATCTTTTTATATTAAAATACATCAACTAAAAACAGTTATATAAACTCAGACTGTATGAAAAGTTTTGAGCATAATATATTGTCAATTACTCTGCAAATTTATAGCCCGTTTTGCTTCGGAGAAATGAACCTTATATACATAAATAGTAACCGCAGTTTTTCATGTTTACCCCATTTTAAGTTTTCTAAATTTCAAGCGTCAGTAAATTTGATAACAAAATTTTGATCAGGTACTTTTTACGTAAACGCCAAGATTTTTTTCTGCTTGATACTTATTACATGCTACTGTGTTAAATTGCCAAATGTTTTATTAATTGTAAAAAAAAATATATTCGTGAATCCCCCCGGCATCCATCCTGACATCCTCAGAATGCAACCTGGTACAATCGATCAAACAGTTAATATATATCAATCTTTCCCAGACTTTTATTAATTGCGTGGAAAGTGTTCATAATTACTTTATTCATATTATATAACACGATAATCAGGATAGTGATCGATAGTAACACCCGGTCCGGCCGATGGTGGGTCCCAAAAATATTGACAAACCATCAATCACGTGACTTTGCCTGCCCACGGCCACATAACCATTCTCTTAATTAATATTAGCTTTACCAATCCATAATCACTTACACGCGACATTCAACTTTATGTAGGGGACATACGACTTTTTATTTATCCTGAAAAACGTACCAAGTATGCACGTGTCAAAAAAAGTAGTGGCAGCAAGGGCACGTTCACACAACACAAATAACGAAGGATTTCGAACCAGGCAAAAAGGATTGGGTGTATGCTTCCTTGTGTCTCATAGAGTACGTGGTATTTAAAACATAGGTATTTCATTGCACTTCGTACACGTCGTGACCACTGGATACGACATGGAATATCAGCCGTTGGATGGATTAATGTAAACGGGGTAACTTTCTCTTGCACAACTGCTGAATGTGGTAGGTACCTCAGTGCAGATGCGCCCTAACCGGACAACATTGTTTACCTGGGGCAAACGGCGCATGATCGATCACTGCGCAGGCGCCGATTGACCGATAACTTCGCCATTAGCGGATCCTTGGCGCAAAGATGTTTTAACCTTTTTGTGACCTATTAATTCGAATCAGGAAGTCTGAGTGACGCAGACATGTATGATTTATGAGCGAATTGAAACAAAGGCGAGGTTTTTGCTGCATTACATGCACAGTACAGGATTGTACACCTGGCAGGATTTATAATTGTAAAATGTATGATTACAAGTCATGATTCAACCAGAACCGTTAAAGTGATGTGTTCTTTTTAACCAGTCTTCAATCACACTGAAGCTCAGGTATATCAATAGGTACATCACTCAGTTCGCAAATCAGTAACTAAAAAAAATCTCTATGCAATTCAATTTTAAATCAAAAGATGTATCGATGGAAGAAAAAAAGTTGCAGACTTACTCAACTTGCTTCATTGTTGGTGGAAATTTCAAGAAGAATAAGACTCAATAGAAGAAATCTAACTTAAGGAGTAGATTTTCTCCAAATGGACAAATCTAATGATGCTACGGCGCACCAATCAATTGAAACTATTAGTGCATCTACATAATTCATTTCAAATGTAAATAGCAAGAAGAAGGTTAAAGAAAAACATGATCGAAACCTTCACCCGCATAATAAATAACAAGACTTTGGTTTCAATTACATATTCGTAATCTAGCTGATATCGTGTTTTTAAGAAAGTAAAATTTTGAAGGAAATGAAATTTCTCGCAGCGGTCGTCAACACGTCCGCCACGTCGGCTGATCGATCGGTCAATCCATCATCCGCCGCCCGTCGCGCGTCGGTCAGACCACCA
Organism: Calpodes ethlius; assembly: GCA_018251375.1. Lineage (NCBI taxonomy): Eukaryota > Metazoa > Arthropoda > Insecta > Lepidoptera > Hesperiidae > Calpodes > Calpodes ethlius. Next base: position 23,649 of record DWPA01000091.1, read on the forward strand.
GTCGATCAAACCCTTTGCTGAGTGGATGGTGTTTATCTAAAGTGTTGCTATTTAGGAAGCTTTTATTCATAATCACTTATCAGACCGTGAACACAGGAAATATTTAGGAAATATTTTTTCTTTTAACAACACTTATATTGTTAGATATTAGTTGTTTCGGCGAATATATCTAAATATAAATAATTTTGGTATAAAACACATAACATACTATTGACTTGGCTGCAATTCATATTATGACGAGTGAGGAGACCAGGAGGTGATGACGAGGAGACTCCCAGGAAAGCGACCTGATATGATTACTTCAAAAATGGAACTGGAATGATCCTGTTTACTTAAATAAAATCAAGTTTTTTTTGCACGTGATTAACGGAGAACATAATCCAGTTATAAAACTAATTTATGTTATAAAACACAAGTTTAAATATTGACAAAATAGTTATCTTACGAAACTGATAAATTTTGATAAGTTATAATCACTACACCTTAAACTTTCCTGTTTCCAAAACAAATAATAAATTTAGCACAAAGCAAACTAACACGCCATAAATATTTATAATTTATAATCCTCTTCTAAAACTGATGTACGCAATAAAAAATGCGGAGTTCAAATCGGCCGCCGGTAGGGTGTCCACAATAAACCTGTCAAACGGGACAGTCCGATACTCGACATCGCACTTATCAGCGACCATAACGTCCTCAACTTTACGACAACCTTTCCATGTGAGCGTGCATAAATTCAGACAAAACGTCAAGACGCGAGATTTTATTTTACTGATCAAGGAAATTGTATCGATATTTCAACGATAATGTTTTTGTGTTACGGTACAGATATCTTTATGTGTGCGCTCCTCGGACGTTCATACAATTCAGATAATGCCGGCGCATAAAGTATCAACGAGGAGCGGCTGGTTTCTTTGGCGCGATAAAATAAAATTGTCGTAAATAAAGATTTTTATGCATCAGGTGACAGTCGGTAAACAGAATGCATTCTCAGAAATAAAACATTCACCCGCAGATGCGTTCGACATCGGTTCAATTAACTCTCAGAACCGTTTTTTACTAATTTGCCTCCTGATAATCCATAAAAATATCAGTATGTCCAGTAACCAAGATCAGGTTTCAATTTTTATATTAACGCGACTTTTGACTTTAGCTGTCATTATTATTTGAGTTTGCGTGGCTTCATGGGCACAAATATCTTAAAATTGATGCCATCAACGTTTCCAATAAACTACAAAACCAGTTAACAAAACCCTATCCTACACAATATATCACAGTCAATCTAAAAAACGAACTAAAAAGCTTAAAGAATCCCTAGAGTACGCGCCACATTCTTATTTCAGTCTCCTTTTTACTCCGAGCCGGTGCTAATCGGACCTAACCATCGCAATAGCGAAAAGTAAGAACCGACCGGCTCGGTACCGTGTAATTCTAATTAGGCAATTCAGGCAGCGGCCGGTACTAATGGGACTCGGTGCCATAAAGCAGTCGCAATCTGATCGTGTGAACACGCTGTCCTCGTGTCTCGCGAACATTGTCCGGCGACATGCGACGCTTTGTCACCCTAGCCCACGCGTTTAGCTGTCAATAGATTTGTACGCGGATTTCGATGTCGTTGTCCAGTTTAAACGTTAATTGTGGTATTGTTCCGCGGTAATTCAATATTCTATAACTTGCACACTAATTACAATAGCATTTACAGATTATGGCTTTTAGAAATTTTATCTTACGTGGCCATTTCACTTCTGTACTAGATTTATTGATGCGATGGCTGTAGACTACTCTTTACCACTTAAAGTAAAAGACGGTGTAATTTTTTATAAGCTTGGCCTACTCTGCAATCTTATTTAAGATAATAAGAAGTCTGTAAACTAATCATTTCACTGCACTGTATAAGACTTGTTGAAAACTAGTAAGCATTATTTGTTTCTCTCATACTTTGTAAGGATATATATAGTAGTATATGTATATAATATGTTCTTTAACTTAAAAAAATATGATGTAACATTTGTGAAGAGTTCGCAAATAGAAGGAGTTCGAATGTCAGCGAGCGCTAGGTTTAAATAAACGATAAATTAACGTCAAATTAAACAGATACGGGGCAAGCGGCGCACACCGCACACCGCACACCGCCGCGGCCGGTTCCAGTCACGACCAGCCGAGCACGTTATATCCGCGCCTTCAAAACCATTAAAGAACTCTGGACCTTGTCACCGGACCAATCTTAATTGACAAACTTCACAGTTACTTTCAGCGCACGCATTTAGAAACATAGATACAAATGGACATGCAATCCAATAAAATTAAAATTAATAACATCAAATCTATGGAGTCGACCATTATTGTGTACTGCGTGGTGGAATCTAGGCCTTATCAATACGATGAAAGACGTGTGTTTTCAGGACATTAGTGCGTTAAAAAGTGCGGATGGATTGAAACGTTTAACTCGCATCACGCTAATAAGATCGCTTGTATTAAGAGTCCCAAATCTTTAGTTTTCATTTTAGCCATGTACAGACAGAATCATCATTGGGGCCTTTTCTTAGTTTAGTATCGAGTATTTGGAATGTTTAGAAAAGTAAGGATCCAAAATACTAATAAAGATCTAACATTAGCACACGATGAATGGAAAGACAAAAGAAACAGACAGATAAGCAAGCGAGTGATCCGAATGCACATATTTGAAAAATCCATTTATCTTTTAAAATACACAATTATTATAGATAGAGATTAGATATATCAAGTAAGCATGTACGTAAAGATTACAGGAGCTATCATGGTATTCCTTAATTACATATATAATATAATAATGAAAATATGCGTGCGTTCTAAGTGCTTCCACGGCGGGTATAAGTCCGCGATATCATCTTCTTATAACTCAGTAATAAATAATGTTTGATATACATTTGATTTGTTCACTCATCAAGTCCAAGTACACCCGTTCGCTACCTTCAAATCAATAAGAAACCCACAACTTAGCTGACGCATCAAAAGGAAGCCAATCCCACATGCGTTCGATAACAATACTTCAGCGCTGCAAGTCTGATTGTTTCGTTCAAACGCAGGATCCTCACAGCGCGCGTAAAAGAGCAAAAATCCTCTTCGTCGTTCACTTAAGGCGTCGGTTGTCATAAATTAAAGAAAAACAAACGTCATCCATACAGGGATACACACTCGGTACTCGGTGCCTTATTGATGGAAACAATTCAAACGCCATTTAGATAGTGGGCTGGCGTTGATGTATTATTATTATTGTGGGACCGGCCGGCGATACTGGACGGACGGCACGAGGGTGTGGGAAACGCGAATGGACGAATGGAGGCGTGGGCTCACTTACTGTGCTTCGCGCTTTGGAGCAATGGCTTAGCGATACCGTAAAGGTGAATATATTCTAATAAAAAAATAGTAAAAGGCACTTGCATCAAACTTCTGTATTTTGTTAACAAAAAGTGACACTCTAAAGAAACAAAATTTCTATCTATATTATTGTAAATTTTTGAGACTTAAGAGTTTGATATTCATAACGAAGTTCATAGAGACGGTAAAAAATGTATTTCTTTATCACAATAACCTTTTATAACTGCAACTGACGATATAAACTTGAGCGATATTAGAAGTTAAGTTCACCTGGAGATCATTAATTTTAATAAATATGGGAAAATTGGTACTATGGTACTTGCATACTGTGATTTGACTTAAAAGTCAATATTGAGTCAGTAAATTTCAAAGGAGCGTTTATAACATACCGCATCCATTATCAACGTATCGCAGCAATCATCCTAGTCTTTCGTAACTCGACGTGCACGTCGCGGACGTCCCCGAGTCAGTCTTCTGAAAGTTATGAAATCCATTCGCCAGACCATTCTTTGGGGTAATGAAGCAGAAAACTAGTCTGTCACCCGGCGCCGCCCGGCTTCTTTAATAATAGCCGGAGACCCCTTGATAGATATGATAGTTTCATATCGGCATTAGTGGAATTATTGGAGGGGTAGCATCAGGATCATTCTCACCCCAATATTATTATATCTAAATCGAGTTATTTAATAGTTAGTGACAGGGATGCAGCGACTTTGCTGCGCATCTGGTTTCAAGTGCTCATAGATATCTGTTACCATTGGCAGATTGAAGGACATGTTTATTTGAAGCTTCGTAAGTATATTAATTTTGTTTTCTTTTGACACAAAGCTGCTGGAAGCAACTTCCTTAGCGACAAAAGTAGTGAGTTTGATGGTGATCCGCCGCAGTCGAAGAGTACGAAGAATAGCTTCAAGGTGCATTTCTGTCATTATTGACTATTATTTAATTTCTAATGTTTGCTAGGGTAATTTTTTAGTTTAATTAGAAATACTTCCTCTTATACTATTTAGTTGAAATTTGACACACAGCTTTAGTTCCGATGATAAGTATGATGTGATACTTCACTTAGGAACAGCTCTTTGCAGTATAAAAGCTTTTAAATCTTTAAACTGTTAATTTCAAAATAACATGCACAAATATACAATTGGTATGTGAAGGCAAAAATATTTCAAGTATCTCCTTCTAGAGAACTAAAGATATTTGTCATCGAGGTTTCCAGAAATCCCTGATAGTCCACAACGGCTGCTTCTCTCTCTCTATTCTCTTACTAAGATCACCCATTCCACGGTTTATTTTCTCAATTAAATCAATTTCGTTACTAGCTTCCAATATGAAATGTTTTAGAAGAACATTGTGTACTAAGCTCAATTTGATCCCCTACTTCTCTTTTCTTTCAGACCAGCAGCGCCGTTGTCATGACTTACTTCTCCATAACTCTCTCTTTATACCCACAACCCTATACTCTGTTACACTGAAGAGAAATTTAATAACCAATCGAACAAACATCTGAATTCCATAACTCTGTGTGTCTCAATTGAAAAGCAGTAAAAATTTTTATATCTTTCATACGGATCGTAAATTGGTGTAGCCGACGATTAACGTCAAGGAAAATCGGGCACGGTATCGCCATCCTTGCGGGGACCTTCGTTCTTATTACAAAGACGTAAGGGTGAAGTTCGAGTGGTCGTTCGAGCCGGTGCTGGCCGGTGCGGAGTCGGCCGGCGATAAACAAAGCCAAAATACGATCTGTTAAATGTTTACCAACAGACAACTCCTATTGCGTTGAGTTGTTTTAGCCGTTTCTAAAAAGTGATTCTTGCTATATTCGTTACATTAAGGAATAGATAAGCGAAAATCGTGCAGATACGAAATATAAATGGTCGGCAGGGTTGTCTATTATTGTTTAATTTTTTTTAATATTAAAAAGTCCTAATTTACTTGAATCTTTATTTTGAGTTAAGTTTAAATACCGGCACGTATTTTCCAAAGTTTAGAAGTATTTTCCAAAGTCCATAGTAACTTTAAAAGACGCGTATTTATTTATTGTTTTTGTATGTATGTTAAGGAAAAAATCTTCCTTGTTTTAGATAACCACATTGAATTGAGTAAATTGTATAGCGTTTTTTCAAAATATTATTGTCCCATATTTAAATTAAATACATTTGTTGAAGCCACAATAATTTAACTCTAACGCTAACATGTTAAAAAGATAACTTAAAGAAGTGGAATCTATCGTTTCATCTTACACAAGAGATATTCGAACAATGAAAGTTAATCTCTACAGTAAAGTTCTAACAACACAATAAAATATTCGGCGTAAAAATCAATGGAGATCGTAAACAGACAAACTATATCCAATTTCGGGTCGTAAAAGCGATCTTAAAATCTTTTGACGGACTTTTAATGTCCCATTAAATATGTTACCAGCGTAATGATGTGATACATACAATCATATGTAACAACGTTGGCGAATTTAACGTACACTCATCAGTTTTTGTTGTTCCGTGACTAAGAATGCTGTAGAATAGACGTAGCAAAAAATATAAGAGGTACAACTTGTGGAAAAAAGCTGTGAATAAATGTTATTGACACGATTTTATTATTTAAATTCAACAAACAATTCGGAAATATTCTTACCATAAATATTATAAAATTTTCACTTTTAGAAAATATTAAAAAAAATACTTTATATTCGCCAAAAATGTTAAGGTTTAACGCAGGTTAAATGTGAGTCCGTATTAAAATTTCGTATTAAAAATAATGGTCTGGAACAATACTATCAATAATTACCACAAACACATCTTACGTAGGAAGACCATCATGTGGCGTTACCAATCTAGATGCTATTGACTTCTGGATACAATTGCAGCCACAACGCTTAAAACGGTAAGAAATCATATAACTAGGTCTAATCGACATCCATTTTTTATTCTAAGGAACTTAATAAAGGTATTCCAAGTAAATTGTAAACAAGATTATTAACAAGTCTGTGTTAATTTTGGAAATTGGAACCATAGTGCGTGGACATAGTTTACACTTAATTAGTTTCTAATAATGGTAACTTTATGGTAATATTATGGTGAACGAATAAGGTGAAAATATGCATATACTCACTAATACGTGAAATTAACCTCCAATGAATATTCAATATTATTTTAGAGTTGGATTTGTTTTGGTTTTAGGTTAAAAAGTTGTTTTTATTTACAGTTCTACATAATTAATAGTCCCATGGTATTTACCTCCTCATCTACTATCACGACAATAAATAAACAGCACAGAACATTAACGAAACAAACCAATTAAAGGATATCAAACCGTATCAACCGCTCAATCAATGCGCAAGGCGCCACAAGAAAAAGTCTACAAAATGATGAGTTGAAGCAAAAAACGATGAAAGGATGAAAAAATATATAATGAAGTAGGCGTCGACAGGACGGAGCGGGCCGCAGCGGGCCGCAACGGGCCAGAGCGGGCCGGAAAGGGCATACAACCAAACGCCTTTATATCAATCAGGCGATGAGAGAATTATTGTGGGCATGGAGTACGTTACGCGCAGAGATAGCAGCGGTTGTTTTATGCCTAATTATAACTGAGTTGATTGTTTTATTGATTGTGTGTGATTGCTTAATGAATTAGGTAAATATTTTATATTAGGTAAAGTTATAGTTTTTATAATACATAAATTATAGAAATGTGAAAAGAAAAACGGGGAAACTTGATAAATACGTAGCATTGAACATGGTGATAAGTTAAAAGCTGCATAAATATTCGAAAATGTTATTATTTCTTCATAAGAAGCATAAATAATGTTATATCTCCGTAATAGCAATTTAACTTTGTGAAAGATTTAAAACTTCGATTATATCGTATTCAGCTAAAAATCAATTAAAAGATATGAACAACATTCCGTCCAGACATAGACGATGGACACGCCCACGCTGTGCACAGGTGCAATACTGGCGGATTGCAACAACGCCACGACATCGCAATCGTCCACGCGTGGGCTATTTATTGGAGATTAATTGTTTGATAACAACAGTACGAAAGTTCCTTTTACAGTTAGGAAATACGCACAAACATGTACATTTTAGAAAATTATTATTTGCTATTTTGCTCTCCAAGTACGTTAAATACTGAAAGGAATCTCGGTGAACTCCAATTTTATTATTGAATGAGAATACAATTTTGTTTATGTTCATTGTTGAAAACAAACAGATGGGCCATGTGATTGTTGATGCCGCATTAGATATATATCAGTAGTATCAAAAACATATCAATAGCTCGCCAAAATGGACCTAGAAGAAAGAGAATTGAGTTTTATTCAAACAGTTCACTAACCACGATGATTGAATTTGAAACAGAATTTAAACATTTGGATTCTAATAACTAATTCTAAGTGCGCGTGCGTATGCAGCACGGGAAGGCTGGGTATGTATAGTTCGTTATTTCTTGGCCATATCTACGTCTTAACGCGTTATTTTAATAGCCTTCGTTATTGTTATAGTAATAGAAATATATTGTAATATTCAATTTCGAAATATTTGTGTGTATTTGCAAATTATTCGCAGTAAAATCATTCGCAATCGCCCATTTTTAGTTCACTTATGATTGTCATAATCTTTATCACTATTCTAAACATCAAAAGCATGTCTCGTCTGTTAACATAGCCAGCTAGACAACAAGGTAACGATGATCCGACATCGCGACACGCCACGCCGCGACCCATCACTCTGAGACTGAGACAAATTTATTGGACGCGCTCGTTCTTAATGACCGCTAGTTTCCGGAGTCGATGGTACCTGACCATCAATCTTACAACGGGACTATTTTAAATTAAATTAAATTGTTACACCATGTTGTAGGTTTTCTTTTGACTTTATTATAAATACATTACAACCACAACTGATTTGGTATCGGTGACACTTACCTTGAATATATAGTCAAGTCAAGTCAAGTAATTATGTACATGAGGGTAAGTAATTCTATTCAAGTCACTACCTGAACTTGACTTTATGATATATTTTTTTTCAATTGATTATCTTAATTTTTACATTGTTTAACGAATAGCAATGATTGACTTCCAATCAGTTAACCCGCGAAATCGCATTTTAAGTGAGCTACACAGTGTAATTTATTTCAGAAGTATAACTTGTTACTGTCAGTCTTATGTGTAAATTGTAAATAAAATAAATATATTACTGACACTATGTAGTAAAGAAACCTTGTTACTACCGATAAACGGCTAGAAGAGCCAACTGATTGTGAATAGTTACCAACGCTCATGGACATTGGCGACGTCAAAGGCATCATCGTCATGATTATGGCTGATAATGAAAGAAGTGAGAAGAACGGTAGAAGAAAGATATATCCTAGCATGCAGATGTAAAGGTCTTAGAAATTGGAATTATTGATAGATGATTTTTCTCTGATCAAGGTTTTTGCGGTATTTAATTTAGGTGTGACCGCACTTAGAATGCTAGTGCTGAGTTTGAAGTCTGTGGACGTTAGGTTTTGTTCTGTTCTTTCTCAATTAACTATGCGGACAGAAGTCAATAAACACTTTGACTCGACTTGACCCCTTCGAAGTAAACCTCGGTTTGAGAAATGTAATCATATGCAGAACGTTTTGATCATCAAATGTCAAACGACGATGATCGCATTCTTTCACAGTTTGAAGTGTACTGATACCAGCAGGGGGAGCCACGGGCGGCCACTTGTACGGCCATTGCGTGGGCGTCCGTGGTAATGCGACGCCGTGTGATTTATTTATTTATGGCTAAATTTGTATGTTAATTTGAAATTTTAAGGTGTCGGGAAATTTTGTTTCAAACCATTTTAACCACGGAGGGTCAGCCATAATAGTGTTTTCGGTTGATTAGGCTTCATCGATTCGGAGATATGTACCTACGGAGAAGACCACACAGAGTTATGACAGGAATTTTATAGTTCATTAAAGTTTAATTCTTTATTCAACCTTTTCATTAGCGCTAGAACCATCTGATAGCCAGTGGATATGTTTTCCAAGGTAGTGCAGCGGAGAAAGTTATCAAGCCGTAGTTTTTCCTCTATCCTTCAAAAGCCACATACATACGGCGTAAATGTTGACATGCATGTGGATGTACGGCAGAAAGACGATGAACAAGTTAAATGCCGTTAATGGCCCAAAACGAAAAAATATTCTTAAATTCGTAAGAGATATTTTCACGAAGAAGGAAACATAATCCAAGTACAAATAAAAGGGTACAGTTAAGTATTATTCAAGTAAGAATTACAATCGTAGCGAATTGTACTTTGATAACAACATAAATTTCATTAAACATCAGAAGTTCACGTTTCATAAAATTTCAATCAAGCGAGAGAGCGGCCAAGACATCGGAAGCACTTAGCAACCCCCTCGGCCTCCCCTAATTAATAATCAGTATTCCGCGGGCACTGTCCGGCCTACGTGCCCACTGCAGCCAAGACTGCGCCAACACCCACCTATGGGATGTACGGAGTACGTGGCTGACTGAGATGGTCATTATGGAAATCATGATAGAACGTGACAAATTTCGGACACCACATGCATTATACTGCTAGTTTTAACCTTTCATAGACTCGAAATGTATACAAGTACATATATAGATAACGTATTGCCTTGTCGGTTACATTTCATTATTATTTCATTTGTGGATTCAGTTAAATACTTTGAGTAGATTACATCAAGTGCAATTGTATGAGCGGCAATATTGTCAGTATCGTTATGATGGTTCTCAATTTAAAATGCAAAGTTTTCATTCAAATACATTATCTACTATCGAACAAAAACTACTGTTTTTCCTAGTGTTTCTACGGTAGGTATAAGTAGTTCAGGAAATCAGGCATTTAACATAGAAGGTCGTCTAAGTTCTGGAACATTTGATTGGGTTTCTATAGATTACGTTATGAAAACTCCCAAAGTCATGCGTCGTATTGAATTTCGTCCTTGTTGCGGTACTTAGATATTATAGCTTAACTTATTATAGCTTCTATAATATTTATAATATTCATAGCGTATAGTATAGTAGCTATGAGCGTTATACACTTTTATGCGATTTTTTATTGCTGAAACTAAGTTTCTTTCGCTGATTCTTCTTCGGTCATGGAGATATGCATTTCCTCAACTGTAATACAGGCTGTGCTTAGACATGTCAGTGATACTGCATCTTAATTATAGTTTAATATTGTAGTAATCAAATATGGTCAGTTCATAATAAATTAAGTTCAATGTACTGGAGTATAGCGTTATTACAGAACCAGGATTCAAATTATATGCCTCTCCACTGTTCCAATTGGTGATCATAGACTGGAGTTGATGCAACTTGTTTATGTAAATAACCCCTGGCAGCAGCACCAGTAGATGAGGTATCTCATGATAAGTGGTAAGTTTCCTTGATTACCCAGTACTCTAGGACAAATGATGTTAATATCCGCGACAAAGTAGCGGCCGAGTCCAGTCCAGCGCGACGTGATCTAAACATCTGCTCTCGTCTGGCAATAACCTGACCCGTACAACAGAATCGCACGGCACCCTCGCCGGCGACGGTTCCTCGCGATTACCATATCTGAAGTCGAGCATCTCGCAGCGCAGCCACTATCAGCGGCGCGCATCTCAGATCCGCGAGTCGTGTCGTGTCGTGCGGTAGTCGCCGACCTTATTGGGTTAAGCGTTTATTCCTAAGGCTCCCGTTTATTCAATACGACCATATCGCTCGCCCCACCTGCGCTAGTTTTCGTTTTAGTACTGTTTTAATTACTGAATCCGTCACGATTTTAGAATTAGGCTTCTGTTTACTTTGCTCTATTGTAGGTATATCTAATTAGTACGTTTCAATCTAAAATTTTATCTAAAAATATACATTATATAATCAACTTATAAGAACTATCAATAAATTATGTTGTTGTTGTATAATAACTTATTATAATTCAGGTAAGACTAACATATTCTGGCTTTAGAATATTCGATATTCGGTTTCATCATTGCGATTATAATTGAAGAGCAATTCAAATCT
>DWPA01000092.1:0-34904 GCA_018251375.1 Calpodes ethlius
GGGAAAGGGTTTTAATGGAAAGGCCGTAGGACATTAGGGGGCCCGGGCGGGGGGGCGGGGGGGGGGGGGGGGGGGGGGGGGGGGTGCGGCGTGCCTGTCTCACCGTCGACGGAAATCCACTTGGAGCCGTGAATAATTCAAAATCGATGCATTTAAAAACACGAAACAGATTATGAAAATCCATGGCGTGCTCACATAGAATGTTGGATGACGTTTGTTTTGACGCAATTCAAGTTTTTACGATTATAATAATGCTGCAGCGGTCGAACCATACAGGGTTCTAAATGATAAGCCGGCTGTAGATCAGTTTTGAAGGGTCCGCCGCCTCGACGCTCCGCACAACCATACAAACGGTCGCATAAACCTCCGCTGATTTGCTAATTACATGCCGCGGTGCCCGGCGCCGCCCGCCGCCGCCCGCCGCTACGATAACAGCTACGCTCCAAAGGTACGGTAACTATTATGTGACAAGTTTAATCAAAACGGAAGCCTTTTGATTTCATCATGACTCTCCTTCCATCCGTCCGTCACCAACATAGCGCAGACACCCACAGCGCTAAAGAGCGAGGGTTTTCATACCTATCACGCCGATAAAACAGTAGAAAAATCAATAAAAAAAGTCTAAGAGACAGTGATTATTTGTGATTATGAATAAGTACTGACTGATGTTGGCCATGTGCGAATATATCACAGAGGTAGCTTGTACTGGCAAATATAACGATGGTATAAATTATAAAGGATAACAATCACGGCCCCGTGAGGTCTGCGTGGTAACTAGTGATAGCAGTTCGCTTACCTACAACTACGGAACCTCCCTGTCGCGTGGCCCGATACGCACTTGACCGATGTTTGTTTATGTCATTTTTCGTTTCGCTGGAAGTTAAAGGATTCAGACTATTTATTAAAGTTTTTATTTCATACGCCGTAAAAGACCTAAATTCCTGCACATACCTCATCGTTTAAGGAGCCAAGTAACCATTTCATGTACATACCCTTCAAGGTGGCCTACAAACGGAAATGCTTATTTTGAGCCTGAAATTTTGAACAGATATTCTTAAAATAGTTTTCTAGCACTAAGAACTTTTAAAATTCAATCCTGAAGTAAAACGCCTGAACCGGGTCACTCGGCCCGTTTCAAACGTTTGAATGAGGCTTTGTGTTCCGCGCTCGCAGCGACTTGAGACTTGTATAACTACATAATTATGCACGAACATAGTTTTCTGTAGCACTGATAGCACAGCGGTTCGAACGTTGAACTCCCGAACGCGGCGTCCCGAGTTCGAGTCCGGTATGTCCTTCTGATTTACAAAAAATATGTGCAGCAGCGAGTGAGCTATAGGATTAATAATATCGTAATTAAGTACCTACATTATTGGCATGGCATAATATGTTGCGGGGTCGAATTGCTATGATTAATTATCAGGCAAATATGAACGATTGAAACCGTATCAATGTTTACAATGTTCTACGCTCGGCCCGACCTATGTGCAATATCTGATTATAGGGGATAGTTACACGCGGCCATAGGTAGAGGAACGCTGCCTGCACTCCGTGGTGCTATGCGCTCCTTCTCAAGCAATTTCTTTTAATACCAGAGTTATTAAAAATACCTGCGATAGATTGAAACGAAAAAAATCCATTGCACATTAAAAAATCTTGTTCAAAATACGTCCGACGGCGCGGTGCATGCGGCAGACATTTATCATCGTTAATTTGATAAGCGAGTGATTCGCGATCCATCATGAGCCAATATCCGCGCGGGAACGAGCCGAGCGATCAATCTAGCGCCGGGACCGAGAGATGTCGATTCTCCTCGTGTCCGCGTCTGCCTAATGATGACGTAGATGTCTATAGTGATGTAGGGGGGCGGCGACTGGTGGCCGCTCACTCAATAGAGACCTTTCTGGCCACAGACGGATTTCGGATGTGAAGTGTGCGATTAATTCTAGGTCTCAAACAAGAAGCACGGTAGGCGACAACCACAAAAAAATATTTACGTTCGAACTCGACGAAGGCATATCAGTGGTGAATAACATTTTAGAATATGAAATTCATTTAATTACTAAGGATTTGTCCACTTTTCATTTGTTGTGCTTGAGACCATCGTTACTCTAAATACCGGATACCAAAACACTGAAATACCGAAAAATACAACGTTACGGTGGCGAGAGACGTTCCCATCCCTAGTGGGATTTTTAACGAGGATTTTTAGCGCGATTCTTAGGTGAAAGTTATTTATATAGTTGTACATAGATATCGATAACATTAAAAGCATCATCGATGCGTCCCCGACCAAAAATAAATTGGGGTACCTGCCTTATATCCGACTCTCCCATTTGAATAAAATAATAAAATCTAAATGGAAACTCTCAATATCTTTTTTTAAAGTCCACTACATCTTCACACCATACACGAGTACAGAGTAAGTGCGTAGCCAGATGTACCTATTCCAGAAGTCCCAACGCTCCACTCAAAAAGTTAGTTCGGTAAATCAAAATATAAATGGAATAAAACAGGTCAAGCCACGTCTGCGTCACGTTTCTGCACCTGACGGCGCTGGAAGTGGTGACGGTTGATACAGATAGTTACGGAGACGTGCTGCTAGGCTGCGTGGGCACTTCGTATTTAAGCACGTGTAATATAAGATACGTTCAAATTGTCGCACAACAATATTAATTACGGGCCGTGAGTCAGCCGGGAACTTGTAGAAATTGGTATTGAAGCGAACCACGCCGGTAAAGTTGGGAAACTGCCGCGTGTTCCCTCTCTGGAGCGGCTTGTATCCAGGACGCGATCGACGTGAGATTTACTAACTAACATTTAGATGCTCCGGCGTCCGTAATGCATCCTGTTCAATAACACACAAAGCATTGGAACCAGGGCCCTCTCACGTGGTCACTCACACATGTTTAACGATTAGGTAGTAAATTAATCCCTGTTCTATTTTTTTCGGGAGAATAACATAATCATGCCACAGGTAGATCGATACGCGAGTGAACGTCTAAGGGTCTAGGAATTTCATAAAATCGTACATAGAACTTCGTACGATCGTTTCGAAGCTTATAATAACTATTCTGATATCGACACATGTTGGAAACGTGTACTTTTAAAACGTACCTGTTAGATTTCTGGATAACATGGATCAATTTATCAAGTGTCGAATATTGCCATCGTGTGTATTCAGTATAATTAGGTCTGGGGACAAATACCCGCAGAAGCTGGTTCGTAATATAATTATACCACATGGATACACGTAACACGTACCCTTCATTCGTACTAAACTGGAATCATCAATACGGGGAACTCGCGCTCGAGACAGTCAACAGTCGCCGCACCATCAATAATAATGGGTGAATGCTTTTAATGTTAATTTTCCTTGTATTTAGGTTCGAACGCCGGATTCGGCGCCACTCGTGTATGGTATTCAAGTGGATGCCCCCAATAGCGAGGATCCATTATCATGTTTACGATGTTCATAATTTTATATGGAAAGAATATGATAACGGCGTTTAATAAGTGCCTACCTACGGAGCTTATGCCTCCAAGTAATAATAAATTATGCTCCATATTTAGTCAAGAGATAATGTGGAGGTCAAATGGTATGCTAGGGTCAGTCTCTGCACCAGGTGATCCCGTTTGAGCGCTCCTCGTAATTCGAGTGATGTAAACTTACAGAATGACAATCGGCCCTCTCTGAGAAGGAGCTTCGAACGTCGAGTGAAGGTCTGCGATGAAGTCGTCAAGTACGATGAAAGACTGCACAGTACTACAGTACACAGTACAGTATTTATTTTGTTATGAAACAATGTAAGCAACTGGGCAATGAGATATCGCCTTCTATAACTATAGCCACATGTATGTCACATGTTTCTCTACAGAGATGTGGATATTTAAGAACGGGTTCATCCGTAAGGCTCTTATCTGGACGTTTTTAGAATTTATGAACATCTGTAACCAATATACAGTCCCCCGCATTAGGGCCGCCGCGCCTCAGTTGTGTTGGTGGTGACACCGTGCACCGTCATCATCGCGTAGCACCGGACAATATTGTTCCATTGTGGATTTAGGTCGCGCTTCACAAGGCGAACGATAAAAGTTATAATATACAGATATACTATTATCATGCTTATATCTTCACTGGGCTACGATCGTGTCCCGGCGGTTACTTACATGTAAATCTTCAGCTTTTAGCGTTCAGTCTGAAGCTCACAGTTTTATTATTAGTAAAGATTGGCGGTGGGGGGAGCGGGCCGCGGCGGGGGAGGGGCATCGGGTGCCAGGTGCGTTCTGCAACCGGTAACAACCGCTAGCATATCATCGCGCGATGTGAGATCAAAATAATCATGTTTGAAATTTTAAATGGTTTATTGTTATATGTGAATGTTTGTGCGTTATCGCGCCGTTCCCACTGCGGGCGGACCGTCGGATTTTTAAATATATTTCTATTAACAAATATATTTACATAGAATCCTAACTGAAAGATTCGCCTTGTTATCATATTTAATTCATTGACTCGGAAAATTATAATTGAAAGTATGAGAAGTCTGAACACTTATATTCACGCAGAACCGATTATGACCGGAATGAATTTGATTCAAAATAATTGAGCTCGAAACGACGATCCATCTAATTCTACATTAAACAAGAAAATCCTGGTCCGGAAATGGAACGGTCAAATTAGGAAAACAAAAAATAATAAACATCGTTTCTATATTGTAATATAACGGTTTAAATGTTACCTTGGATATTTTTAGGAACTGAAGCTTTCCTCGCAGCTAGAAACGTGACCGGTGTGTTCGGAGCGGAGAATCTGGGAACAAGAAACATTCATTGGTAACACGGTTCACGCATAATTTAAGTTGCATGGCATCGGGGAGACCGTGGAACATTTGTAAATTAATTTAGACTACCCGATATTGTGCGATCGACACAGCAAGTATGTCGGTAACCAACCTAAATAAATTTCATCAGCCGCGTTACCACGGGCGCGAGCGAGAGGCAGGTGTGCCGCGAACTCCGTAATCAACTCTCTAAACATTTTCAGTGTGGAAGTAGCGATCGTCTATAAAAATTCCAACTATTACACCGAGAATCCAATCGCGCGAACGGAGAAGATAATAAACCACATTCAATCTGTAGCACTCCGCAAACCAATGGCGAGTCTCATTCATTCATTAGGTCCCGGCGTGCAGCGGCGAGGTGAGTAATGTGTCTCCGGCGCATCGCGATATTTCGGGAGCTACAATGCCTAGTAGAGTGCTATTTGTGTGCTCGTCCGCCCGGTGCCCACTCGCTGCACCGTCACGCGTTAGTTCCACCGGTGAGCACCACGCCGGTCCTGAGCTGCGTGCTAAATCACTTTCAAGTTCAAGTTCTTTATACTCCTGGTAATACAATTACGACCATTTAGGTACATAAAAGTTACACCGACTCGACAGATCCAGAATTAATTTCAGCTTAGCAGGGACGAAATCCTGATAAAATATTATTATATTCTAGAAATTCTATTACCGGTTCAACTGAATAATCAAAAAAAAATATCTCGCGTCATGTACCCGCATGGAACGTAATTGAAAATCCCATCCGTTTCACTATATTCGAATTTTTGGGAACGAAGCTGCATGATTTTTTTAGTTCGCTGAAAAACATATTTTTCAACGCATAGCAGGCATTAATTTGTCATCCGAAGTAAAAAAAAATATTTTACAATATATCGCTGAACGCGGGTCTTTTTTAACCCGCTATTAATTATCAGGCCAACTTTTATGTGACCTAACCAAGTAACTTTAGACATTTGTATTCACTAGCTCTACTTATTTGTTTATTTAGACTTTTTGAACGATACCGTATTAGAACGAAAGGAAAAAAATATTATATCGCATAATGATAAGGTTCTCTTAGCGAACGAAATCCATCTCTAATACAAACAACCGACAATGGAGAATTCATCGTCAGACGTAAGCCTCAGCACATGGACATATACTAGAAAGTAGTGTTCATCGATTCCCGTAACAGGAAGACATCGCGGAACCAGCACGATGCCGACCAGGCAGGAGGCGATCTAACTACCTCGACGCTCGCGCCCACCTTCAGAACCAACGTGTCAAGCAGCGCACCGATGTGCAGAATTAATAATTTTTCAGCACTGCACCCCGATCGTATCGAATACCATATGTTAATATTTTTCCATCGCAAATCTTTATTAGCCAATAAAATGTACATCCTTGTAATTTCCTATCCCGCGGGAATATTGAGAAAATCCGACCGAAACAGTCGTCCACATTATAAAGAAACAACGTGTCCAAAATGTTACCTTCTTAGCTCGAAGGTTTGGACCGGGATCAGCCTTTTATATGGGAAGATTAGTTCGAGATCCGAGCGCGCGCAATTTGCTATTATGTACGAGAAGGCGGGCAGGACGAACACTAACCTGGATAATCGCAAAGAAAAGACGCGCCTCGAGAAATAAACCGAAGCGTTCGTATCGAATTGTCTCAATACCCGATTACGTCGGGTTCCACGAATAAAAACGACTCCCATCCTCGAGCCTTCCGTTGAGATAAACGCTCGTAAGTATCTTCATCGGTCTCCTTCTAACGCCTCGGGTATTAGTTGAACGGTCTCCAATTAACGTTTCGAAGAAGTCGTATTCTGCCCTGATTCCGGCGCGTGTCGCGTGAAGCGCTACAGTAGGTCGATCTATAATAAATCCTTTCGATGTGACGAGGGCGGGCGGTGTCACACTGCCAGGCTGCGTCACGGCCGCGCGGTTAAAGGAAAACATGAGTGTACAAAACTAATGTGTCCTTACGTACGTATTTAAAATAGTAACCATATTTATACGTATGGTAACAATATATCGATTATAAACGCTAACGATGAAAATTGTAGAAACGCTGTCACAGACTTTTCGTTGGAAACAGTTCAACTACACATTTATTTCGTGTAAATTAAATTATTTACTCCGTACACGATATGAAAGATCAAGATGCACGGATTCTTCCGGCTCAGTTAACGAATAACATAATTGACTAACGAGCTTCCGCGGCTTCGAGTTTATGTTTCAGTAGAGTCATTTACTGCTGATATTTAGATATGTGTCTATATTACGAATGATAGCCGCGACCGCTCTGACGAGAGCGACACGGCCAAGAAGAATTACTTCTGTCATAAAATTGACTATATTTGATTTCGTATCAAAGATTTAAAACAATCTTATGTCGATGAAATGTAAATTAAGAGGATCCAAGGATTCCATCACAGTGTCCAATTAAGGCAGTCTAGTTCCTACGCTCAGTTTATAAACTTAAATCCGGGCACGAGCATGTCGGGATCCACACGCAGCAGGGTTCCGTAGTTGTGAGTTACTCGACCATCACTCGATCACTTGCAAAAAAATTTTAAATAACGTATTTGCGCCGAAACTATCCCCACCAACTACTTAGCTGGTAGATAGGGACTTGAAACTAATCGAAATTAAAATATTAAGGTTAATATTTCGCAAACGGATTTCTAAATCCAGAAACAATACTGTGAGATATTCAATCGTAATCATTTTTTTTACATTTAATTCCACCACTTTGGCAATGTGAAATATATTTATTAGCATAACTTACAACTTTCTAGTAGGATGGACATGACGAAACTACAAGGGTTCCGTTTTGACTAGGGCACCCTGAACACGAACGTTTTCCCATTTTATTATTAATATATTAGTGTGAAGGATGAAGTTTAATATTTCTGAAGTGGAACAACCGAATTGATAATTTACTTTGTTGTTCATTTAACTTTGAGATAAATAATTAAAAAAACATATTACATAAGGAGCGAAACATAGAACACGACAATTCTTAAAATTATTTATTTAAAATAATTAGAGAAAGCGGACCAGCGTTTTTGCTTCACACACGATTAGTGAGAAATCTTACAACATGTTTATCTACATTTAAAATTTGGCGCGTGTGTTGGTGTTTTGCCAATAGCTTCCGAGTACAGAGTGGACGGAATTATAGGGGTTCTGCTTTAGCCATTTGGCTAAGGAACCTTAACAATACTTGCGTTTATATAATCAACATAGGATGACGACAATCTCAATGAAGGACACGAAATACCCATCGATCCTGTCATTTGATATACTCTTATTAAAATAATTACAACCGACGCGTATCGCCATTCATTGTAAAATGGGCTACTGAGTGCGGCTCGCGGAATCAATACAACGCTTACTACAGCGGGCTGCCGTCCACCGCTCGGTTTAATCATTTTTATATCGACACGAAATTACTACATTTCTTTCTTTTATCTGTAGTCTTGGCCGGTAACGAATCGGTAATGCGCTCGAGGTGGCTTACGTCCGCGGACTACGGCGACCACACTCCATCGGGCGCATCGGTGATTGTCCAGCAGACCGTGCGTACCGTCGACCGAAACGAACTGCGATTCATCTCCTACTGACCGAAACTTTACCGAATCTAATCGAATCGTTAAAACATCAGGGGCTTTCGAGAGTGATCATAACATCGAACTATCGAGTGGGCCGCGACCGCCTCAGCAGTCTGACTGACCCCGCAGACGTTATTCTTATATAAATTTAAAAGTCTAACGGGTTTACTAATACAGGGGGACATGACGTGGCATAACGTATGACACGTTTATCTCTAAGCCGCGGAGCCGCTCCCACGTTGATAAGGAGAGAACTGAAGCGTTAACGCTTAATGCAATTAATATTTTATCAGCAAGATTGCGATTTAATGTTTAGATATATTTTAAATGTTCCTATTTCGAATATCATCTAGTTCACGGCCAAGAACATTACGGCTGAGAAACCCAAACATTATATTGCAGATTCAATGTTTATAGGTCGACTTTCATATTTTATCGTTCAACGTTCTTTTTTTAAATAGCAGTATTTTCTTTATGGCAACAATCTAGTACAAGGATGATGATCTACATATCGATACGCGACGGAAAATAATGCAGGCACGTAGGGCTCTGATATTTATAATATACTAGATGTCGCCCGCGGCTTCGCACGCGAGTAAGAAAAGAACGACGATAAAAAGATAGTGAATTCCTTTCTGTCACTGGTTGCTAGGCACCGCTTTGTTGTTAGACACCCGCTTGAATTTGGTTAAATTATACATCGTAATGAATCTTCCCAGATAAATAATATGTGTATTCGCCTTTATGCCTATAGTACTCGTCGTCTTTCCAATTATCTTCAAAAATCATACCATAGCCGAGGTTAATACACTTTCGCATTTATTATTAAGTACGGATAATACATATATATGTATATTTAAATTTTAGCTTTCTGTACCTACTTCTCTTCCATGTAAACTTTAACCGTACTAAATATCAGACTCCTGTATTATAGTTATAAAGCGGTACACAGTTACAATACAGGATAAAAAACATATACATTTATTGAAGAAAATATATAAGCTAATACATTGTAAACTAACAATTTCTGCTACTCCGTGAGACCGGTGAATATGTCCGCGCCGCCCGCAGCACCGGCAGCCCCGTGCGGAGACACGAGCGTGTAAACATTTATCTATCTCTCTCGCGTCAATTACAGTTTTGTGATTGACTGCATGTATTTAAATCTGACAGACAACTGACACTAAAATACTCCCGATTGTTTTTCTTTTGTATTTTGATGTCGCGCGTTTGATTTACTACACCGTTTATCGGCCGGTCGCCCCACGCCGGCCGCGGGCTGACGAGCTCGGCCAGCGATGGTCTCGGTGGAAAATAAACTGATGTTATTATCATTGCGAATGACAGAGACTTATGGTGGCTTGCCACTAAGTTTTACGTCACGGACAGCTGAAATACGATGCGAAGCGAAACATTTACTAATAAAAACGTTACGTTAAAGTACTCCGTGCAGCGAGATTCACTAAGAGTTATGACAATGTTTCGAAATAAACTGTCGCTTACATATCGCAATTGTGGGGTCGATTATTTCGGTAACCGCGAGCCCGAGCTCACCAACTGACGTCGGTGGTCAAAAATGAATTAGTGGAGTGTATTAAGTAAAGGCTGATATGATGGATCGCAGGTTAACAGTCAATCGATCCTAACAATGGTTCCTTACAGTGATGTCCTAACATCCGTCAGTTCGTCAGACCGCCGGGACCTCAGTAGGCGCTAGAAACCTGTAATGTGGCATGCATTTCTGTACAGAATACTGATCCTAATTCAACGCCGGCACACCAGGGTCGTAAGAGGCGAGAGTATTCGGCACCTCAGCTTGATGAAGCCAACCTTTCCAAGCTTTAGCCCATCGGATTCCGGCCGAAGGCTTGAGAAATAGTTCTCAATTATATTCTTTGTTCTGTCTTCTATCCCGGCCGGCAAAACATTAGTAGTACCTTTGGTTTCCCCTATCGCTCGTTTGTCGGCTATACACAGAAAAAAGCATCGGCAGAGTGGTAGAAATATTTTTTAAAGTATACCTCCCTTACACGTAGACTGGGAATTATTTTACTTTGATGGCAATTCCATGGTATGCAGTATCATTGAAAAGGGTATCTCAAAATATCATGGATCTGGAACGACCGGTTCCGATTTAGGAACACGTTTGTGAAGCTTTTAAGTTCTAATTTTGATTTCGATTTAATATGAAAATTATATTGTCATACATTTTAAAGCGAAACTGTCACGGGTATTCAGGGTTTTACTAGGAAATGTGGATCATCTTACAACTAGGGAACTCTACACTGCAGGTGGTCTGACACAGACTTAACCGGCTTTTACGTATACAACAAGCAAATGACCAGACAGCAGCAGACATGCGGGCTTCTTCGTTCTATGACATCAGCAAAACTACTGGATTTTGTTTTGTATTGGTGCAATGGATAATCCTATTGGGCATTTTTTCAGCTCAGTAGACTTACAGGTGGATAGAATTGTGCCCTTCGCTTATTTTACGATGAAATATAACACTAGAGAACAGCGACGGATAACGATGGATCCGAGCAAACTTAACGACAAATATACCTACGTAAAATCTCGTTTCTAGTTTCGTCCATTCCATGCTTTTGTTTATTTTTATATTATCGGAAATGCTTCTGGCAGCGCAGCGCGGCGTTCTGTTTTAGTGAAGGACGCCGGAACGAGTAAAGTACTTTGACGCGTCGGTGGTACCAGGGCGACGGAAACCATTGACCATCACGTGTACACATGGACCATCAGTGACATGATCTGCTCACCCGGTAACCCGGTACTGTAATCCGGTAGCGCAGATGATGTCATTAAATTGTGTAAATAGGTAATCCTGTTTGTTATAGAATCGCTGAGCGGATGGCAGGTGAGTCGACTGACGGTCGTCGGTGGTCGTCGGTGGTGAAATTCAATAGAGCTTCATTTGTTTGAAACACCTGAACCACCGCCGGTGGGGCGCGGGGAACAATCAGTCACAGTTTATTTTAGGAACGATTGATTATCGTCATCAATATCCTCTCTGTGCGTCTATCCTCTATCAGACAGGTTGCGCGAAATGTTAATTTACTTTTGAGGACTTTCATCTCAAGTAGCAACGAGTGCCTAAATTTTAAGAATTGAATATAGCATAAAATACTGAGAGTCAGGCACAATACCTTTCTTCAGTAAATTTCTAATTTCTCGGTAGCGAGTAATGAACGATATTAATTTCAAGTGAGGTCGGTTGGCTGGATGGCTAACTAACTGCCAACGCCAGGCGGTCATGAGCTGCTTTACGCTTCGTAAAACTTACACATTGGGCAAAACACTTTGACTTCTAATACTATGATACGAGTAGAATATTACAATTACAGAAATGGCAGCAGTCACAGGAACTGACGATTTATATTTAAATTTCTAAACTCAGACCTAATATTGTCAGGTTTAAAATATTTATATTAAAACCATCATCTAGTCTTCACGTTTATAGATACTCCAAACGAAATAGCATATCGGTGTGGCGGACCCTTAACCTCTTCCCCTACCGAAGGTGCTCAAAGCGGCTAAAGTTTTCAGTTTAAAAAAGTTTACATTTATTTTGCTCAGCGCCCTCTTCTAGATGCGCGAACGGAGTTTTGCTGCGACAGATGCACGCGCGCAGTTTTCCGAGCAAACGCGTCGCTGGGGAAGTGCGCCCCACTGGAAAATAGATGGCGTGGTATAACATAAAACAAATTAGAATACCGGTATCCCATAACCGTAACTTTAACCCCCAGCGAAAAGAGCTCAAAGCGGCTAAAGAAGTTTTCACTTCAAAAATATCTTAAAAGCGTCATACACGGCGGAGCGCGGAGAAAAATATTTTCAATTAAAGGTATTGTTACAATAATAACGTTACGGACACGCTGCAACACGTGCAAGCTGCTCCATCCGCGAGGATGTGAAGACAGTCACAGAATAAATAAATAAGTAAATAGGAGCCGGCTAGTCGGGGCGGGCGCCGGGGGCCCGGGCGCTCGGGGGCCCGGGGGCCACACTTCGATGTGTTTGCGTTGTTCGGGGAGCTATATATTCGGTCGAAGTTTGCTCATGTTCATTAGTATCGTAAGATTCAGGAGTCCCGCGGCGGCCACTGATCACCGTGTTTACTGCAGGACGGCCGCGGCGAGGGTCGAAGGACGCGTCTCCTCACTACAATTACGTCACACGGTTGAGAGGTTGGATGCTACTAAATTATTGTGCGAACGAAGAATTCGCTATCCAATATTTTTTATAAATCAAACTAAAGTGCGAATCTCGCTTAATCTGTAAGTCGGTAACGAACAGTGTTGTCTATTTGCCTTAGAAAAATGGGTGCCATCTTGAAAATTCAATCACGCATAACTAAGAGAAACCGTGAACGGCGCCGCGAGAGCCGGCCTTGGTGGGAGCCAATGTGACGTTAAATTGTCTCGTATCACTCTCACTTCAAAGAACTTAACACCGTTGGCGAGACGGAGCTAATGCTAACACGTTGCCGCCGACCCGTACAGGGTTGCGAGCTGCCGGGACGAGCAGGCGGCGAGATGTGTTTTGCTGTTACTATTATTGATGATCTCCATCTCGTACTAGATACTATGAGAGATGTACGAGTATAATGACCGCTGCTTCCTTTAATCGGGATTAAAACGTACCTACTTTGTAAACAATACAGTGCGGGCTACGCGATGTATTCTACTCTGTGATTCACAAACGACCATCGAGGGGCGGTACGGTTGATTGGTGAAAACATTTTTCGTTCCACTTCATCAGCCGCGCTCCGGCCGCTCGTAAACAAGCGAAGGCCGCCGCCGCCCGCCGCCCGCCGCCCGCCGGGGACACATTCGTTGACCGCACCGAGTAGTGCGCGCCGATCAACGATCTAATCCGACGAGCGATACATCTCACTTATAACATCTATCCCGGGACGGCTCTGCGCTGCTGCAATTGAATTTTACAGCCTGATGTGTCGCGTGTCTATCCAACTTTAAGGATTCGTTACGAACACTGAACCGACCATTCACGATAAAATTCTATTACAATAAATACTAAATACTGCCATAGCGAACCCGCCTCTGCAAAAAGGGAATAATATAAAATCTCTTCGCTGTGAGAAATTATAAGTGAGAACTTCCAAAGTTGTTTAATTCTTGTATTCTCCTGAGACGAAATTTATAGTATATATTTTTCTGCATCAACTGCCGAACCGAGTCTCGAGCGAGCAGCATTTATTACGACATAAAAATAATTTTGTATTTACGAATAAAAATATGTTTTCATCATTATGAGAGTGACGGCGTTTAAAGTTATAAGAACATTATTATTCAGGTCGAGCAACAGATTCATCTCGTTACTTGATTCGGGTTTTCACACACTATAATATCAACATCTTCGCCCGAGAGCTGACGGCCGCCGAGACAAGCTGGCTGCTGACAGCGAAGATTTGCCCGAGTCATTATTCAATCGTCCGCTGACTGGCGAGCTCCGCGCCGTCCGCGTCCGTGTCAATGAATTTATGCCTCCGTCTATACTAATATTATTAAGAGGACGAATTCTGCCTGCGTAGCTACGGGGAAACCGATCTCCGGTAGCTCGGCACCTATATGAAAAATTCTTTCATCGTTTGAAAGAAACTTTATTCCGGATTATAGTTGGTTAAAGTATAATGACGATATGATTAGAAGGAAGAAAAAAAAGAAAGAAAAACATTTAATTCCCAAGACAATCGCGGCACAGCTTTAAAACTATATTTGCTGAATTTAAATAAAGTAATGCGTATAAATAATGGCAAGAGGAAACTAAGAAATAAATTGCAGCGAGAACCGGCCGGAACGGTGGTGAGGTACCAACGGTGGCTGGCCTCCAGTGTGAAACCTCAAAGGTAGTAGTTCAGACTAGCCGGTGTCGTACGATCTTACACATAATATTCCCGTGTCACAATGTTAGTCACAATACTCCTCCGAAACGACTAGACAGATTTGTATGAAATTTTAATTGCGATTTAATTTTTTATTTCGGCTACTATCTGTTTTTCATATCAGTTATGGTTGGCCAACCTTAATAATGTTATTTTTTATAATTAAAAAAAAATACATGCAATCCTTAATTTTCATCCTTCTTTCGCCAACCCCTATTTTATAACATTCATTTTAAGAATGTAATAATTTTTCGTCCCGCTCGATAACTGATTAATTATCGTCTTTTTTGTGAATGTTTTCACTCTACTTCGATAAAAATTTCCCTGAGCTTATGTCAATTGTTTATTATTATTTAAACATTTTATATGGTAAAACCACGTTTGCCAGGTCAGCTAGTATTAATTTATAATCACGATCTCTGGTCGTGACTGATGTTTTCGCTCTGGACCATATTAATATATTGTACAAATAAGGAGGAAATTTGTGGTTTATAACATTACACAAACGTGTGATTACTGTAATTTATTATTTTATTTTTACTTTGTGATATCGGTTCTATACCAGTAGTGGGATTTGTGACGGCAGTCCCGCCGCCTGGCGACTCTCATATTAAAACTATTGTAGGTATTTTTTATAAATAATGTTGGAGATAATTTGTGTCAAGTGTTAATTTATTTGGAGTCAGTGGCGCGCTGCCGCAGCTGATGTTGGTGCTTTTTGCCTCGAATTGAAATAAAATGAAATCATATTAAATTTACATTAATTAATTATTAATTTACATTTCTGGGAATCCAACCCGACCATCTAAATTGCCTGGCATGATAACCATTGCATCAAACGGCATTACCTGGCATCTAAATACAATTGTCCGTCGATGTAAAATACATATTATTATATGTAAAGTAATTTTTTTCCCCGTTTCTCCTCCTCAAGGATGCAGCCCCCGCCGACGCTCCAAACACCCGCACGTATCAAAAACACCCGCACGATTAGATGCTTTCAAATTCAATTCACTCTCATCAGAAATATTTGTGTAGCCGGCCCTCGGAGGAGGAACTTTACAGAAAAATTGTATCCGCAGTCACCCGAATAATAATGTAACCGTAACCTAATTAATGTGCCGTCGTTATGTTCCCCGCCAGCGACTGCGGCGGCCGTGGCGGCTGTGTCGGCCGTGTCGGCGGCCGCTTGTTACTGAGACGGCGGAACTGTTTGAGTCAGTGTGAGCATTATGGGCAGTTAAGAAGCATCTGACTGCTCGATTTATTCACAAGTGAGAGTTATAATATGTATGATATACCTTGCCTTAGACAAGAGAACGTTGTTAATTTATGTAACATTAGAATTTATCGAAGAGTTATAAAGTGAAATACTTACAATTTTACATACCCATTATTTTTAGAAGGTTTATAATATTATCCGCGCGCACTGACGAATGGTGAACTAATGAGGAACTGTCGCGCGACGGCCGTTACAGAAACATTAAAAAAGTTCTTTCCCTTATTGAGAAATCATAGATAATGGTGTTAGCTACGAGCTCGAGTGTTTAACTCGACGGATATACATCTCGACATAAGAAGCGTGTGGTCGGATGTCTCGTACTGCCGGTATTGAAGAAGACAAGAAACATTAAGTCGGCCACAGTTAACAGTACAACAACCCATGAGTATACGATTAAAATATCTTGCTATACGACAATGTAGCCCATAGAAAATGGTGGTGAAAAGGGTGACATTCAGCAAGGTCCGCTGTTTACGTTACATAGTATAAACTTAATGTATTCGGGTAAGCAGTGTTCAAACATGGGCCTCTCGAGTGCGGGGGCTGGGGTTCGATTGCTGCACGAACCTCTAATTAAAAAAAAATAAGTATACCTCGCTTCGGTGAAGGAAAATATCGTGAGAAATGTACACATAAGAGTTTTAAATATATTCTCAAAGGTGAGTGAAGTCTACTAACTCACACTTGTCAGCGGACAAAGGTTTCGGAGACGGTTTCTGTGTAAATAAACAAAATCAACCTTAACCCATTCGGTGGGCCTCCAGTCTTCCTGTCTCCCCACTATTAAGGATTCTAAATCTAGATCTCTATAGAGTCTGCATGTCCGTCGCACATTTGCATGCACGAGGTAATAGTGGTTCGACCGCCGATTAGGTCCAATCGAGGCTGGTTGCATAATATTCGTGTGATAAAATCGAATTGATTATATACCCTACCGATAAAACTTGATCAAATGCTTTATATTTTAATAGTTCACAAATGTGAGGATGACAAATCAAGTGAGGGTGTTCACAAATCGAATTATCCGACTATCGCAGCTGTATCCTTTGTTAAAAGAAGCAAAGGAGCCCAACGACACATTCACATGGATACGGATCAGTCGGTGTCCGGTGTAGCTGACCGTGTATCGGTCCCGAGAGCGAGCGTTACGGCCAATAACAGTGGGTTAAGTACGGCGAACGGACAACGTGGGGCGACCGCTCGTCTGCCGCTATCGGGCGACGCACGTCGCTCCGTAATTATTTTTGTAGGTGTGCCTACAGTATTAGATGGCATTCGAAGCAAAATAATCACATTGACAACCTTTAATCAATTAGGGTATTGTACCACGAGTTTCAACGTTGGTTAGATGACTTTCCATAAAATCGAGACGTAGCGATGAGAACATAACGTTCAAGTATCAATATTGGTTCTACGTACAGTCTGACGTCGACGAATGGTGTCTCGCCTCTGAGTAATAAATATAAGGACTAACCTGATCTTAAAAGGTGTCAAATTCTGCGCAAGGCTTTACTGTCGTATTAGCATAGAATGATGACGATGTAATTGTATATATTGATGTTATATATAGATATAAACAGTACCAAGGAGGGATATTATCTGGTAAAAACTAAACCGTATAAAGGCGTTTCCTGAGAATTCTGTTTGACTTTACTATTAATTCTCTAACTAACGAAACACAACAACACATTTCTCAAGATTTTCAAAATTGTTTCATTATCTATTTGTAATCAGTAACATTAAGAAACAAACTTCCTTATCGTGCGTTACACTGGCTAAGGGGGCTGAGGGAGCGTCACGAAAAATCCTCACGATACTTTTGCTACAGTGCGTAGTACTCGGAGAGGGTCCAGGACGTGTATAGGAT
The DNA here is from genome assembly GCA_018251375.1 of Calpodes ethlius. Taxonomy (NCBI): domain Eukaryota; kingdom Metazoa; phylum Arthropoda; class Insecta; order Lepidoptera; family Hesperiidae; genus Calpodes; species Calpodes ethlius. Next base: position 17,515 of record DWPA01000092.1, read on the forward strand.
TCGACTAATTCGTTCTCTCTCGCGACAGTGACAACGCTCGCGACGCGCGCGTCTGTTGGGTGTGCGTACATTGTTTTGTCGTGTTCATGTGTATGTAGTTTTAGTTATTTATAATATTTAAAACAAAACATATATATATTACATATTAAATTATAATATTATCTATTGTTAATTTATTTAATTATACCTCCTATAATACTTATTTAAAAACGAAAGGAACTTCATTCAAATCGGGAGTCCCACATGTGACACCTCAGACATGTTATTGTGATGTATATTTGATGCAGGATAGGTACTAGAGTCAATTTAAATAAGCGAGACACGTTGCATCTTACAACGCACTCTCGATATCACCATTGAACGCCAGCATCAGTACTGACACCTCGTACCCACTACGAGGATAAGCGGAAACAACAACTGGCGGAGCGGATACGATCGTCTAATAGAACAAGGGGCGCGCGAGGCGACGTGCGGCGGCCCCATGCCCGCCACGTGAGCGGAGCGAGTGCGCGCCGCGCGCCGCCAGCTAATTACAATATTGGACCGATGAGGAACAAAGTGATGCGCGTGGACCGGCTCCGTCTCTCCTCTCTGCCAGCTGGATCACGCTGAATCAGCCGAACCATATCTGTCTTCCAGTTTCCTCCGAGCACAAGTGCCAATCTCGCTCTACAATCAACACTAAATTATTTTGTACAACTATCACTTGGAAAGTTCGAAAAGTTGGTGGTACGTCGACGATGCTTTTTGCATTTTAAATGTCCATGTCCATGGGGGGAAATTATCCCCTTTCATCGAATCCGCAAAAGTGACTTACTTATATACTAGAAACTTCCCACAGTCCCCTTATGAATGATTCGATTATTTGAATACTTGCAGATTCAGAAACCGTAGCATTCGGTGCGGCTACGGACTATTACTAGTGAATTTCCAAACGTACGTACTCAATCATATCTCCTTGTGTGCCATCGACGCGATACGTCGAATTCGATCTAAGGGATGACAAAGAGCGACGAAACGTTTCAACGCAACAAACTGGACAACAACGGGCCGCCATCCATCACCGCGGCCGCTCGACCAGCTCACGTTTACTCGCCGCCGATACACTCGCCGGCCACACTCACCCACACTCACCCACACTCACCCACACTCACCCACACTCACCCACACGCACACCCGCACACCCTCACACCCCAACTGATTTATCACTACCTCAACAAAGACGAACGATAACAGGCGATGGTCCAATTTGTATATTTAATATTTGTTTGAATACAGCCTTAAGGGATGGTAAACGACTACGTTTATTGAATTGTATTCTGAACAAATGTCCTGGCATTATTCACCTTCCAGTACGGATTAACTAAAGGGCAATAATTGATTTTCGATTGTGGACAATTCAACCGAAGGGTGTAAAAATGCAGAAAAACTTCATATCATTTATGGAGTGTGTAAAAAACCTCCTTTTTATATGTTGTACTTCAATAATTTAAAGATAAAGAAACACATGGATTATTAGCATTCACAAGATCAAAAGTGTAAAAGAGGACACTCAAATGAAAAGAAACTTAATCTAACTACGGGAGTCGTTATTGTTTTTTAACGCACATACAATTGAAAGTATCTACGGCGTGAGTGATAAATTATAAATGCGCAGAAATGATAAAACTGACAACGAGATAAGTCCGTGACTGACTTGAACTTACAATTCAAAATAAATTTCAGCCGAATGAAGCCGCGGCGGTCGTCCAGATACAATAAACAGGGTCAGCCGAAAGGAAGCTAACGGACTGTCAAAATGGTTTTTCTTGCTCGGAGGCCAGTGAGCCTGTTTGGAAATGCTCTCAGGAGAAACATAAATGTGTACTATATTTTGTGGTCACGAACTGAACGGGGTCCGCGCACGAGCCGGCCACCTTGTAAGTTGTTCAAGAGCAATAAGAAGGTACGAGTGGCCGTAACCCGGGCAGTAAACGTTACAATTTCATCGCTTATCCAGCAGTTACTGCAACATTACAATGTTACGGCGGCCGTGGAACAGACGGCGCGGCGCGGGTCGGGCTCGGGAACTTTGTAAACAGTTCGTTTTATTGCCGGAGCGACTAGTGAAACGTAACCGATATACTCATACGTTAATAGGTTTTCAAACAACAAAACAATTACACTGCACAAGATGTATCTTCCTATAATGCGTTTATTCCGTAAGTTTACGATATGTAGCGACTACGTATTGAGTTGTTACGCTGATGCATAAATTTAGTTAATATGTTAAAGACGTAGGTGCATTGCATCCAGAGTTTAGTACATTTAATAACGTACGTCTGATAATGATCAGACATATAAAACGAATTAAGCTAACAAAAAAGAATATTCGAGTGACGAATGTCTATTGGCCTGCGTCTGTAAACCCTCCAATAGCCCTGATCTTTTTGGTAAAATGATCACGTAATTTTTTGGGTTCCGTAATTAAAACGGAGCGGAGTTTTGTTATGTCCGTCCGGCCACGCTCAGTTAGCGCAAGCACCTTCAGTGCAACAATGCTGTAATTTTAGCAGACGATGGATATACATATACGAGTATAATGACAAATGGAATGAAATCTTAAAAAAAGGTTTTCTAGTACCTCTCTCATACATAAAATGGACTCGTGTTTTTTTCTAATTTCTAATGTGGTTGGACAGATATTTTAAATATATTGTGGGCTTGCGCAGAATATGTTAAGATTTGGCGATCCGTTTGCGAAATATTAAGCCATAAAGTATACCATACTTTTCGTCGGATTTTGCCTTTGTCATCCCCCTTCCCCCTCCTCTACCAACCAAATGGTTGATTCTGAGCCCCAAATCAAGAGGGATGATGAATTTTCAAGAAAAGCTGTGATAGCTTTTCTTTGCTTTCTTTAAGGTTTGCAAGTTTAAGAAATTAGAACACTATACTGCGCGTGGCCCTCGACGCATTGATGCGGTTTTCTAACACCTTCTGAAATTACCTCTTGCATCCGGTATCGTCTCCGTTTATTGCAAACAAGCTTGCTCTACAACTCCCGATGCTTAAGATGTTATTTTAACTGAAGTTAGTATGCCGAAGGTACGGAGTGCCGGCGCACGTCGACACGTAACTCGGCTTCCGTTACAGGTACCCGGCACGTGGCCGCGATCCGGCTCGAGTGCGGCCGCGAGTGTGGCGTCAGTCGGGAACAGAGGCGACACGCCGTATCTGCGAGGTCGCCGCGCCCACGCCCGAGCCCACGTCCTGTAGTCCCAAGTTCAATGTCACCTAACGTACACTTAATAACTTTGGGGAACAAAACTGCGTAGTTGATTTGGATATAGTCAGTAATTTGTTTTTTTTTTCTTTCATACAATTTTTGTCTTTCAAGTGACCCGCCCTCGTTTTCCCTCGGTTCGCTACACACTTTGGAAACGATGCTAGTCAATTACGTGAAGCGTAATAATATTCCTTTCTCTGGATAAAAAGCATTCGAGCAATAAACTCGATATAAGATACAAACGTACCGTATCGTTATCTCCGTTCAGTGGTTTCCGCGTGAGGCATGAACAAACACAAAGATGATAATTCCAAAAAATGTTTTCATCTCTGTCTCTAAAAAACATGCTAATATATTTTTTTAAATATCTAACAAACAGATTAGTATCGGTTATGGTTTCATTATTAGTAGAGATATATATATTAATCTGATTATTATGCATACGGGGAAAATTCCCAACTATGTAACTCGTAACAATAAACTTTTCATCTGCCGACGTCCCGCGTCTATATGTACTCGTAATGTGGGGTTGCGATATCTTTGATATACATACTTGTCTGATTGTGTAGAACTTCTGGTCTTAATTAGCCCAGTGAGTGCAGGTATGCACAGAGTGACAGACTCGGGTACTTTCAGGATACGACAGCACGCCGACATGGAAATATGGAAATATAATTGAGGAAAAAGATTTACACTAATTGCCCGAAGACTTGACTATAAGTCATACCTTGGACGATCAAATTCTTCGAGCCTACACAGTTCGTAATACTATATCCAGTAAACCATTTAGGTTCCATTTAATGAAATAACGCCCTCGCAAATCGCGCGTGACGCCCGTTGAATCTACATAAGGGTATCAGTCAGCATTGCTCGTCGTCGCTGACGTCCGCGCGTCCCCTCGAGCAAAAACAACTGGCGCCAGTCCCCGGTGGGATGCGCCCGTATATCATGCTGATGCAGTACGAGGAAAATAAAACCTCAAAATGCTGTTTTTTCCATGTGAATATTTGTATATGTGAGCAGGGTTTTCACATCGTTTTAGACAGCTGAAAGAGATGTGGAGTTATTAATGATTTTTTATTAGAAAATGTGATATCGAGGTCGGCATCTACATTTTTCGGAAATTAAGGTATCGCATATTCAGTAAATCCTTATTAAAACTACCGGATAAAAAGTGACGAGGAACTCGAAGCGAAAATATTCACCTTTTCACCTGTCACTTTTGCGTTTATCGACGGCTACATTCAATGAACGTGACGTGTGGCCGCGCCGCGCCGCGCCTTTCTATGAATGGTCGTTACGTCGCGGCGTTAAATCCTCGTGCGAGAATAAACAAGCCGCGCCAGCAATTTCACGTTTTACTACGTTCTGCCGTCGTAACTACCTCCAGCGTGTGGCCCGCTTCGCATAGCAACGGCGGGCTGCGAATGCCGCAGCTACGATAAAGGTTCACAAGACAACATACGTTTTAACTTCGCGTTCGTACAATCATACATAAATACAGACGTAGTACCGACTGACCGTTGTCAATCACGGGAGCGGTGATTTATTTTTTAATATAACTATTGCGTCAAAACTGTACTGTTAAACTGTTAAAGATTCTAAAAAATAATTTTCAATAATATCTTGCTTGACTATACTGTGTTGCGCGAGAACCACTGAACAAATGAAGTGGAAACTCGGCATATTACAACTCATGTTACAGATTAATATCTCGAATTCTGTGTTTACCGGGAAAAAGCCCCACAATTGAGCCCTGTAATATACCCATCACAGATCGAGAGCCCGAAGATTTGGCAACATTGATGTTATCACATTAAATTCTGCGCTCTAATTAAGTCTCAATTAGATTAAGAGATGTATTATTGATGCCAAAACAAAGCCAATGTAAGAAAGTTTCGTGTTCAACACAAACGAACGCTTTATTATTTAGGCCCGCCAGGCCTCATACGTATTGTTTTGGTAAAGCCAAATTGCTCAGAGTGAAGAAGGTCAAAGTAGTAAATTTAAGGAACTGTTAAAACCAATCTTGAAAATAAAAACAATTACGACAAATATGAATCGCCGGACAAAAATGAGTAGTATCACTCGGACGCCGGAACTATGTTTCTCGAAATATATTACTAGTAATTATGGAACTTAAGTTCTATAAAAAAATCTTAAACAAAACGCGGGGAACGGAAGAACATCAACAGGAAGTCAACATTTTCACAATTAATACATACGAGTAGCTACAATCGAATCTCTTCCCTTTCGACGTCTGTTATGAAACATAATTTCACAAGGATTATATTTTTAACAGATGAACTATAATATACCCTTTCGCTAGCTAATAAATATAATCATGGAACCGGAATACAATAATTTCGTCAGATACTAAAATATAATAATTTATTTATTTTATATTTAGTTCAAAAATGTAACAATAGGCTAATGTGACACGCTTAAAAATATATTTTCGTACTGAGAACGAATTTCAAATGAAACATATTTCTCAAGAAATGCATTGTGTTTACTTAAAATCTGCTCACCGGCGAGCACTTTTCGCGGAACACAATGACAGTGTCGGTAAATCCAACCAAGTATTAAAATGAATTCAACCGAACGGGATATTCAGCTCTCCAACTATATACCTATATAATACGTACAAAGCGCGGACAGCATGTTTATACGTGTACCATCGGTATTGTATAACATTGTGCGTACTCCCAAGGACGACGACGGTAAGTAATGAATCTAATGTTGGTCAATTGTTAATAATGAGATGAACACCGGCCGGCCCGAGTACCGCCCGAGTACCGCTCGAGTACCGCTCGTGCACCTCGCACCCGCCGCCCGCCGCCCGCCGACCGCCAGCCGCCGGCTCCAGGTGTCCTTTGTGTTTGTTCAATGGCCGCTCAATCAGCTTTCAATGGACTCGTTGAACGGAACTGACGCCGCTCTGATTAATTACGACACTTCAAATTCAAACCAGATGCCTAATGAAGGCGATGTCGAGCCCCGAACATTCCAACTAGACTCTAATAATCTTTATTTAGCTATTCGACTTAGATATTGAGCGAGATGGGAAAATGTGTTTACGATCGATAGTTCATTCAGGTGACCTTTGTTGACTACATGAGAGATATGGATGAGTGATGAGTACTCGAGGGACAGATCCCTTTCATTTTGAGAGAATACCCGAACTTACCCTTAGATAGAAAGGGAGTTCTGAGGACATACAAAGGCATAATATTATTCTGATATTAACAAAATGTATCTTACCGAAGAAAAGTTAAAACGGAAATAGAGAGCATTTCGAAGCTGTGGATAAAATTTTAGTTCGCTTGTAATAAAATCAAGCCGGCCAAAAGAACTGACTATTCGTGTTTTAAGGTAAAACCAAAAATAACGAGATACTTCATATCTATACACATATTTATAGTACGCTGAGAGCGCTCCGTATCGTATTTCGCTCAGCGACAGCGATCGTCTCGTTACAATGAAAAATGTAGCGAGTGTTATTCATAATGATGTATTAAGTAGAACGCTCCTCTGACTTTTTGTCGAGCGCGAGTGGTAATGAGCCGGCGCATCCTTTAAGCCTCCCGCAACGCCGCGCTTTGTAACCCGTCACACCTTTGTGAGCCGGCCTGCCTGACGTTGATGGAAGGTCTTACAGATTAACTCAAGAATGAGACGTATTTTTCATCTATTCACATGGACTCGAGAGGGAGCAAAACATCTCGTCTCATTTTTAATGTTACTAGTGTCGGTCGCACCGAAGCCATCGTCGAGGCATCCCCGACGGCGGAGATAACCGGGACCGGTTTTAACTTGATCTCTAACACGACGACGAAACAATTCGACGTTGATTATTGATATTGAGCGATAACTGGTCGGACAAACAAAAACTCTACCTCATATATTCCTCGACCGTTACATTAAACTACAGTAGTACAGAGTCTAGACGCCTTGACGACTCTATTCAAGGATAGAAGGAACTTTCATGAATCACAAGTACGGTGAAACTGATTCATTATTTTTGACTGCACTGATAAGCTCCTCTATTCATTATATCAGGTCAATGGTATCGCATATTTTTAAATTTCGGGGAACGACAATTTTATTTTCTAAGTAAGTCTCCACGACATCGCCATTGAACCAATACTACTGTAAAACTAAACACTTCTGAGTCCCACTTAAATACACAATCCATCAGAAAATACGTAGTCGTTTCCGGGGAGTTCTGAAACATACACACTTACAGAAGAATTTTATATTCCTCGGCTCTTCATTGCGTATGCGAATAGATCCCGCCCCTCAAGCACCTCAAATTGATGTTACTTTTTTCTCCCACTGTTTACTCAAATGCCTTTTTTAAAAACTGACGAATTTGTAAGTGTTAATGTCCTCTGCAGTCAGAAACTCATGAACTAACAATATCAACTGTAACGGTTTAATATTTAATATCGTAGAAGATTCCAAAGAAGGATAAAAATAAAATTAATAATTCTTTGGAGTTAATACAATAGACAATTTTTTTAGTCATTTATTTTTACTTAAAGTAAGGTATTCGACCGCGTTATTAAACGTTGAGAAGTTGACTTGTGAGGAGACAATGCAATATGCGCCCATGAGGTCACTAATTTATAAACCTCCTCGGACACACGCAAAACGATTCACCAGAGCTTCCTCACTTTCAGGTCAATGATTTAGGAGCGAATCGAGAATGAAACACCCAATACTACAATTTTGCATCTCAGTGTATAATACTATTTAATTATAATTTATTTTCACAACAACGTAATAAGATCTATGTCTTGGTTTGTTTGCGTTGAAGCCGCGAACAAGACGTCAATCACTCGGTTTAATAACTTTCCGACAAAAGTTTCATTAAAGGAAAGAGTTCCCGGCGCCGGCCGCCGGCGGTCCGCTTCACGAAACGTAAATAATTCTTTACGTTTACAAAGGAGCCCATATCCGGAGCGACGGCTACTAATTTTGCCACTCGCGCTAATACCCGAGTACGAACACTTATCTTTTACGTTAAGGTCTGCCCCAGTCTAGAATCAAACCCGAGGCCCCTCGCTTCGCATGCTACCTCACTATCGACAAGGCGACAGTTTCACCGTAACAATATACATTTATTATCCGCTGTACAGCACATACGAACGAGCTCTTATCTCGTATTCGGCGAGGAAATAAACTTCCTGTACTTAACGAAACGTATTAATAGCTACGAGTATGTACGTTGCGATCATCTCTACCGACAGCTTAATGTATGAAAAACGGGTACCGTGATTAATCGACTCATCGTTTTGTGTATTTAAGAACGACACTGAAACGCCTCGCCGCGGCTCCAGCGCCATCGGCCGTCGTGGCCGCGGCGAGGGAGGCACACAACTTAGTACTCGGATTCGATGTCGACGAGGAAAATGAACTCAAATCCGAAGCTTTTTCTTCCAAAACGATCAATTAACGAAGGGTCCTCCGGTTGATGAGGGTTTAATGGGACCATCCGTCACTGATGGTAGCCGGTGCGTATTTGAATGATACCTACTTCTCATGAAGTCGCGGCTCCAGGTGTTCCGGAATAGTAGTGAATAGCAGAAAAATCCCTCACCGAGCTGACGTACGGAGAGGAACCTGGATTCCATCTCGGCGAGTGACTTCGGTGCGCTTGCGAGTTTTTATAACATTTCCGTGTGAGGAAATACGTGTTTTTAAATCACATACTGGAATATTTTTGGCGAATTTATCTCTCAGTAGCTGAACTTAATTATCTAACGCGGACACCGGTCGTCGGATGTGACGCGCCGCGCGCCGCCCCGGCCCGCCACTGTCACGGTCACCGAATATCATATTTCCAATTTAATTAATATCGCGTAAATCCTACTTGTCGCAGTTTTTATTTTATTACATAACACTCCAGCACTATTAATCATATACTTCACTACGGCACTCGGGAGGGCGGGAGCCATCGTGCCGGCACAATCTAGTAATACGTCGATGTCGACCGATGACGGACGCGTCATCGACAGTTTATAGTGATGGAAATCTCTAAGGACGTCACAGATTATCGGGATCTCTATAGTACTATAAACTTTAATACGTTTGTTCCAAGATTTAGTTTTGTAACCGGGGACGAATCTCGTTCATGTAAAACAAAACCCGAGCGATATGAAGTTTAGCGGCCCCGGCGGGCCAGGGGGCGCTGGCGTCGCGGCTGTCTTCGTCCAACTCACTCCGTGCATAAATCCCGAACAACTTGTTTCTACTAGTTTGAACCTCTTATCTAACGCCATATATTTTACTGTTAGAATCCCGATCTTTTCTACGGCAGAAATAATATGACTGAGCAATAGTTGGCGCTGTAAATCAGAAAGAAATATTGCCATAAATATCTAGTTCCAACATAACTATAATACACCTCAGTGATTTTCCTTTGGAACTTCAAGAAGAGCTATTTATGTAAACGTTCATTTCATTATTCATTCTATTCATTTAGATTGTTTTGACCAACTTAAAAAAGCCAGATCCGCAAAGCAACCAGATAGTTACTACACAGACTCGGCCAACGGAGGTAATTGTGAAATTGATTTGTTAAATTAAGCCGATAGTAGTAGTATTTTCACCAATTCAGTTTTATAACGCAGTACGGTAAAACAATTTAATACGCGGCTTCAAGCTACAATTCACGAGCTTAGCGTATTCCACTTCACTCCAAAGCTCGGAAGCGCTCAAAAAATGTTCGCCATCCGCAAGCGGTCACCTATCCGACTGTCGACCGGCCGCTGTTGCATGCCTCGTGCGATCACTTAGCATCGAACCAGCCGCCGAGTATTGTCGCTTCATGGTTCATACATACTAAAGTAAATTACATCTTTACTAACATCTGACAATAACGTCGACCCAAATTACGCCACTAAATTATCCGGTGAAATGCAGAATGTAGTTATAACGTAAACAAAGCGAAATCATTTGTGATGGTTTCTCCCGTGAATCTTAATAAAAAGAATAAGAAATATTGTTTGCAACATGAGTAATGGTCCATTACTGTTATTTACTGTGCCATGCTGCGGTATAAACATTGTTATTTCCCGAGATCGTTTTCTAAATATTTTTCTAAAGCCATTACTATAGAGAACATTGTTCCAATACGGAGCGCGCGATCACACACCCACACCAATAAAATGTCGGTCGGAGATCACGCTTATTAAGTCAGCCATTGTCAGAGTTTTAATGATTTAAATATTTGCTTATTACAGTCTACTACTACTCTGAAGCAGAATTTTGACACTTTATTATTTTCTGAAACATTTGTTATGTAGATATTTTTCACACCTAAGTTTTTAATTCTACAATCATAACGGAAAGTTTCTTAGTTATTGAGGTGAAAAACCGACGAAGGTATCTCGTCGATAATTGTTTTTAATTGACAAATAACACGATCTACTTCTATACAAGTCTACTGGTTTAAGTAATCTCGCGCTCTCGGACCCAACGCAGTACCTAGGGTAGACCTGAATGATACTTCCTACGTGGTATTCTTCATGACACGCCTTGCCAGTGGGAACGGCGGAAATGGCGCTCCACCAACTTATTCTTTATTGTAAATTGTTATAGAACTTGAGCGAAAGCAATTGTACTGCATTACGGCAACACAACAGATAGATGTGTGTAGTCGAGAAAGGACCACGGCCGTACTCCGACGAACCATCTGTCCAATCTCGGATCGCTAAACGTCAGGGTGGAATTTCCTGGCCCGTCATGCCTCAACAGATGTCGGCGGGATCACATCACAGGTCACTCCATCGCTTATCGAAGGTGGCGATATTTTTCTCAATAAACATAAAGAAATACCGCCGCCAAAACATTAGAACAAAATTGTTCCAAACTAAGACTAAAAACGAGGGAATGGAACGCTACAGTCGGCCGAAATGTCGTTTCGCTCGCCTTTATTACGATTCCGATTTCCGACCCGCATCAGAGCGCAGGGATCAGTGACACCCGGTATTATCGAAATCCCAATACATTGCCGAAAGATAACAAATCGTACCAATAAATAGCGTCGAGGCTCGCGGCGACAGCGACATACAAATATAACGTGCACGAGCTGGCGACACGCTCGCTTACATCTACCGCTAGCGAGCTCCAGCGGGCCCGATCGGTTGGAACTACTATCGGTTGGAAACAAGGAATTCTCTAATTCTTCCTAGCTGAGGGAAAGGGCCTATTTACATTTGACTTGCACTCACAATAGTTCCCCAGTGCCTAGTTCTGCAGCAAGTTAAATACTTAGGGATGAAAATTAATAAAAAAGAAAATACTTTGGGACAAAATGCCATGACAGGATTTGAAACAAATAGTCACGGATGCAGTAGGCACATGTCCAAACGTACTTGTCCTTTCCAATTATTTTTAAAATATTTTTTCCAAATATTTCGATGCTATTGGTGCAGATAAGTTGACTAGAACCACAATTTCCCCTCGGTACACCGCACCGCCATCCAGACGAACAGTTGTACTCGTGGTAGATCGCGGAGCTACAGCAATTATGAAATTTAATTAAATTCCATTAATCAGCCCTCAATGTCGTGTTGCCCCCGTTTTACTGAATACGGGTGCGTATGTGTGTCCCGATACATCGACGTGATCTGGTCCCGGTCGTGAGGAACAAAGTACGTTTGCGATCTCTAATATACGTCGCCGAAACACTAATTCGTTAACTACTTCCGTAGAAATTGCCGCAAGAAACGAAAATGTAACGTGCACGTCGTCCATCACGATACTCCCCAGAGATGTGACAATCGACCTCTAGATATCATATCCGCATGTTACATTAAGATGAAGTTGATTTAACCGAATTGAGGATAAAGGAGGAAGACAAAAAATACTCGCATATCGCTGAACTTAAAGCTTACGGTTGTAGTGAAGTTTGGCTAAGTAGAACCTCAAAAGAAACCTATAGGAATGCTTTTTTACAGGGACGGAGGTACTACGTATGTTATAAGTATATACCGTCATACATTATTGCAAAATAAACTAATAATAACTTAATTAGTATTATAAGTCAAGTGAATCCAAAGTAAATTTTACTGTGTCCTCACTAAACGCTCGGACCATTTTCATCACGGTTTTGCAATAATTTCCACGCGCTGAGCCACTGACGTCGCTGACGACACGTACGACGTGAAATATTGTGCTCCGGCACTGGAAGCCTCCCGCCGCCGCGAGTCGCCGGGCTGGGACGCCCGCGCCAGATTAATAGGTTCGGTTAACTTTTTAAATTGTCGGGCTCTTGGCTTTACCGTCGGTATAAAGAAATTTTCCTAACATATTCTATCTCGTAATCATAGACCTAAGGTACTACTGGAACTACGTGCTCCGCATAGAATACTTCGTTAAACCTTCTTAATTTACATGTTACCATACTAGCATATTTTGGTTCGTGACTTTATTCAATCCAGCGATGATAGTGTTCGGGTCATTCTCGTTCTAGTTACAAGTATCTGATCGTCTAACATTTAATATTGTGTTGGAACTTTGGATGTCATCTAAAATATTGGTTAGAATGTACACGTGTGGGGCGCCCCCCCCCCCCCCCCGCATGAGCGCTCGCAGGACGCGATCGTCCAACTTTGCTCTTCGGACTTGTACCGACATCGGGAACAAAACTCATCTACAGTTTAACAACTAATATGTAGGGCTGAAACGTGATTGCCTTTTAAAATCTAAGGATCATCACTTTATTTTGTAAGTTAAGTTAAAAATTAAAATTATATATCTAGTGTACAAGAAATCTACATTCAAATTGAGTACCTTACGATATTAATTATGTGTAATGATCGCTACGTGTCCCTACCACGGCATGATCACGTTTTACGGTTCACCATAATCCCCTGGCGATGGGTACGCGCACCTTCCCCAGTACACGGCGACACGGCGACACGGCGACCCGTCGGAGCCGCGAACGCCACAACTACTTGATTACGTTCTTCGCATATCTGTAAGTTGTACCGTACCTTGTTTCTAAACTTCGTTTATTTCAACGCTTAAATTTAAAGCGAGTGGCTACACATGCGAACATATTACAGAAAACAATTATGAATAGGTGTATCAAACAACAATGCTTCACTCGCCGAGTGCGCCACCAGCAGGAGAGGATACTTAGGGCTCAGAGACGAAAGGAACCCGGAATACTGGTTTCTAACTACCGTGTAATTCAGTCCGCCAATTGTCGTTAGTACCTCGGATGTCTTCGTGCGGTCACGATCAAACAACTCAAGTGGCCGAATAAGTCCTTATTTAGCTATTCAATTAAATAAATAATTTCCTAACTTATTAATAAACCCTTACTACAAACATCTATCCCGGGTACAAACATCTATCTGTCTGCTGCGGACGACAATCGAACTCTCCTCGGTCGCACGCCGCTGGGCAAGAAAGGTCAAATGGTAAAGTTCACATTATGTAGAAACCTGAAAGTAAGTACCGAGTCAGGACCCCACAAAAAATCAAACCTTATTTTAACGATTCAATTAGAAGCCCACAAAGGAGCCGTACCGCCGACGAAGGGCGATCCCGTTGCTCAGTTGATCCCGCGGGAAAGCGTCAGAAGCAGATGTCAGGGAAAATAATAAAGAAAAAAATCGTCTCTATGGGATAGCAGGCTGCCGGCGGGCAACTTCGCGCCACTCTGTTTGTCAGGCGGCGCGGCCTCACCTCTCTCGCTCCCGCTCCCGCTCCTATCTAAAGTTATCAAGTTTAGTAACGGTAAACAGTGTAAGTTTGGTTTTCGAACATATGTTATGCGACTTTAATTGTGGCAGAGTTTAGATGGCAGAGTTTATGCTACATTGGTTATAATATTTATTATTACAGCAATTACAATGCACCATACAACGTTATAAGTTAAATTATTATTAAAGTGGCTCACGTGTGAATTGTACATGTGTATATATTTTGAGTATTACTATCTTCGAGCTAGTAGCTTAAGATTTTAGTTTATTTAACAAACAACATACACATTGAATTACTGTGAAATGCAATAGACAAATAACTGTAATTGAATCGAGAACCGAGTGAATGTATATCACTGAAAGATTTGCTACGTAGGTACTCAGGTACAATGAATATTGAGAATCGTCGTCCACCGAACACCCAGAGTAGAGGTGATGCCAATATGATCGCGAGTGTAGTAACGTGTAGGTGTCTACACGTTACTGGCAAATAATTAAGCCGGTGCGCTGCGGCCGGCCGGTCGCAGCTGCACATTCAGGAGTTCACTCGTTTTGTTGATGTTGTTTCGTGAGATTTACGAAGCCGTCACAGCGATGTATGGTCGTTCTCCTCTCCTCCGTCTTCCTCCCTCGTATTATCGCAGTATTGCAATATTTCAGCGCGAATATCGTACAAACCCGGAGCTCATCGTGGCGGCGGCCCCTTTATTTACGTTAATGTGTCTGCTTTTTATGAGGAGATTTACCTCGCGCTAATGTACGTTATGTAAATGTGAAACAAAACCCAGTTGTGCACGTAGCCCGCGTGCGTGCTGGATACACACTCGGATGAATGGAAGTCTTCGCATTCGCCACATGTGTAGATGAGAGCCGAATATACCATAACATAGTAACATAGCGTGGTGAGTAGAGCCATTAAACTCTACTAATTCTATATATAATATGCATGTATTTTAACTTTCTCTGTGAATCGAAGGAGGATCTTCAAATATTCTGAGTATTAACACACTTATTTATATATATTTTTGTATATTCTTATAACTAGACTACGGTTAATAATAGTGTGATCGGTGCTGGAAGCCACGAGCTGCGGCATAGGTGCTGTGTGTCCCGAATACGTTTTTCTGTAGCTGGTAACATCGACCCACACGAAGGGTCATGTTGAACCAAAACTCGAGTTTTTTTTAATGTTCTTCACAAAGCTAAAATCAGTGCCGGCCCCCACCGGCCCGATGCTGCCACCGCCAGGCCGGCCGGTTACGCGTGTTATATTAAAGGTGTCATTTATTGTGAGGACATCAGTTGTGATTATTTCTCGAATGCTCCAATAATTTTCAATCGTGTAAACTGTAAACGTGTGTATGACATCGTCCAGAAACTATTATGTAACACGTCTCACCTAAACCAGGCTCAGTCTGTCTCGGAGGGAACAGTCCCGATTGTTCCCGACTCCCGGCATCGATGTTACTTCGCGCTAAATTAATCGTTGCTCTCAGAATACACGAGAGGCATCCTCGCTCTGATCGATTACCCGATTGTCAAAATAATAGGATATTTATCTGAAAGTGGCAGGAATCGCCGCAACACGCAATATATTTCACCGCACAATCACTATCTACTCATACAGAAATACAGTATAATACAGAAAAAACAGGCATTGTTGTGCATATAAAGGCAAATACTTTTTAAAATGTTTGTCTGTCCGGTTATATGCCGCGCTGCTAAACGTCTGTCTGTGGTACATTGGTAAGGGAAGGTAATTTTAGGTTATTTATAATAATAAATTCGTTAAAAAATGTAATAATTATTTTCCGATAAAAATGTTCGTAAACAAGAAACAGATGTATATGTATATGGCGGTTCACGAGTGACTGTCAGCTGACTTCTTGGTGTATTCTTATTTTCTTGAAGGAATCGTCCACATCGTTCGCAGATATTTCTACTCCCCTAGTTCATACAATATTACATGCTTTGTTTAATACACCACCATTGTCATACAAGCGGATGTCTGAGAGACAACTTAGTGAAATTTGCATTAACCAATCATGAAATTAGAAATGCTCGGGCTTTAATGTAGAATTCGTTTAATGTTGATGGTAAAGAATACGTGATGGGTCCGTAACCGTCCGTGATCCGTCGCACAGCTGCTCTGTAAATCTATATAGGTATTCGGAGAACACAAAAGTAAGCCCACCGTGTCCCACATTAATCTGTCGCCTCCGACTTTCTGTTGTGGAACGACATTTAAAAGCGGTTACATCAAATTAATTCATAAATAATAGTAGCGGCGGAGGACGGTGACGCTCCCGGCGCGAAGTTTATTTTAGATTTTTCTATAATTATCAGTCGGAAAGTCCGTCGTCACCTTGACCGATCATTCGTTTGTGTCCATTCGATTCATCATGTAAACAAATGACGGCCCCGCCCGCTCTCAGGTCTCGGGTTCGGTTGCCGGTCGGGGCAGATTGTTAAGCTGCAGTTCAATAAATATTTATTCTGGATCTGGTATTGGAGCCATATTTGACTCGTCCATATAATGTTAAATTTGTAGTTGTTTGTCTAGTTAATTTTTTCATATGCCTTATTTAATTGTATTAAAAACCAACCGTTATGTTAATAATTAATGGCATAATTAATTAATAAATCGTGTGAATAAGGCACCGTAGGGTTTACCGATGTTATATGTGGCCTTTCATTTGCGCCATCACATATGTGTGTGTACCAATTTTTATTAACATTTGTCAAGCCGTTTTTAAGTTATAAGAAGTCATACAGATGTACAAACAGACGAACAAAAATGAAAAAATATAGTATAACATGAAACACAGCATCATAAAACATGTACAGACAGACCCAATAGGTTTATATACTTGTAAATATATTGTTTATATAGATAATTTAGATGGAAATGAAGGTAATTTCGAAACGGTTGTTTTAAAAAAATAATCTAATTTTAACCTTCAACATATGTAACGTCACACTGGGTCCCCGCCCCCAGGTTTTGTTTGTCAATTTCACCAGCGACGACAAAAAAAGGGGGAGAGGGGAGTTCAAAAATCATGAAATACGTGTGACTTATTGATGAATGACCCCTAGAATCAAATTTCCATGAAGAATTCGCTGTATATTTTGAAAAAGTTTTAGAATGATATTACTTTGAAATAATTGCACCCTTCACCAGGGCGCTGCGCACGCTCAATTCAGTCGCAAACAGTGTCGATCTGTTTAACTGCTCGCTGAATGAGTTCACAAAGGCCGTCAGTAAAATTTTCTAATAATTTATTTTATTTATATGGATATAATTGGAACTATTAATTAAATATATTTAAAAATGCTATGTAATTATAGTAATTATAATTATTTGATAAAAGATTGATTAAGGTACATTAAGATTTGAC
>DWPA01000093.1:0-34759 GCA_018251375.1 Calpodes ethlius
AACACATATATTTATTATATATAAAAAATAACATTATTTACTTTCTCTTCCGTTTAAACTATATCTATACAAAATATCAAACTTCTGCATGACTTTATTATTGTTAAAAAGGGGAAAAAGTTTTGCTGTTCAGCTATAAGTATATAGGTACATAATCATGAATTTTAACAGTAATTATTTTTGCCACGTTGATGTACCCACTTAATTTCATTTTGGATGTCAAGAGTAAAAATGTTTTACACACCTTGCATACCATCAATCAGGATTGTAATTGACCATTAACTAATTTATGTGAAATAATGATAACTCTTGACCTAAGTATTCTTAACATAGTGTTGTAGACCTACTGAATAAACAGTTAAAAAAATGCTTCACGAAGCTACACGCTGAGCGTATTTTAATGTTAACTTATCTATGCTTTTGTCTACTAAGTTCTCTACAAGTTAGTTGTCTATATAGTCTATAAATAATTTCGTGGAATACCGCTGTCCTAATTACAAGTCTTCCATCGATTAATTTCATTTTAAAATCCCATAACTATATATAAGTACCACACGATTTGCACACTACACTTTCATTAAGCCACATATGCATTGCCACTTTCAAGATACGAGCTCGGATCAACTCAATGGTTGTTTGCCAACAAATTGGATCATACATCATAATTTGTCCACAAAGCGCAGCAATTATACGTCCTAACGGAGATAGAAACCGTGTATCATAGCGCATCGACATCTTCACATTATGCAGATTACGTCAATCACATACGACGAAGTATGAATATTACTATTCATACTACTATATATTCATAACTCTTACTATGTTTTAAAGATTTAAGTTTAAATATTTAATTATCATAATTTTTTTAAGTTTACTCGTACTGTTATCAGTATTTACTTAAGTCAATGAGCAACGGTTGGAAAATTAAAACGATATTTTAAAACAACCCTTTCTTAGCACCCTAAAGTGTTAAGATACTTAAAAATAGATAAAACGTATTGTAATATTATCTAGCTTAAGAAAAAAAATAATGCTTAAAAGTTCAAACTTCAAATATCACAAGAAGCAAAGTAATCAAAATGAATCCAGATAACACATACCGAGGTTAAGGAGAAATTAACTCGTAAAAGTGTATTATAGTCAATGTATCACAGCCAGGTTTTAACAGTTTTGCTAGTTGGTAATATTGGATCTATAGTTATTAAATAGTAGAAAGCTTACCAAAGGAGCAATCAATTACTTTCAAGGCGTGAATATTTTTTAATCCAGAGCTAGGAATTCAAAGTACTCGCGGACGTTGACACTCTAGCTTGTATCACCCTTTATGAGAAAATAATTAGTAATTAGATTAATCTTACGAAAAGCAATGTAACCTAACGAAATGAAATTATTAATGTACGTATGTAAAATGCTAATTTGAGTATATAATTATGAATGCGTGAATTCCGCCTATTTATTTCTTCACTAACTTTTTTTCTAATTTGGCTCGCGCGTGGTTTACCTTATTATACAGCCTGTAACTTGTTCATATCGTGTATTGTAATATATTTATTAAAAATTCAAATAATATTATCCCCTAGAAGTGCTATTTTAGAGCATGTTTGCTAGAAATTAAATCGCTGTCATCGAATAAATATGATAAAAAGGTTATTTTTCTACGGAAACTATAAACAAAATACGAACATATAGGAACGCAGTGAACTACGGCTAGGCGATAAATCATAATTTGCCGGCATCAGTGCAATTAAACGTCCGAGTGTCCTGCTCGATAAATCATATCGCACTGACCGGGACCTGCGCGTTCCGCGCTGATTAGCGTCGAGCGATGCTGAAAGTCGATTAAATAATATTATTAGTTCAGGTAGTAGCTACCGCGGTGGGAGCCGCCTCCAGACTCCCGCCAATGGAAATGTAAGTATCTTATTCGTTTATTAAACCTGGCAGGTCTTCGAGTCGGTACTATTCATAAGACTACGATCTTTATCTCTAGGTTAAAATTAATTGTCGGATATAAACACAAATATGCGACTCCTATTTAAATTTCTTAGCATACGAGCAGGTTAGCTTCCAGATCAAAATGGTCAACGCCACCCATGGACATCAGTAGTTACTAGCTGCATATGTAGTTACATATGCACTACTTTCCATCGCTCATTAGCACCGTGAAGGAATACATCTAGAAAGAACCGAAATGTTTGACAATATACTCCGTAGTAAAAACCAATACAAAGGAGTCAGTTATCGTGTTGAATTTTGTCTGTGGGTTAGAGATAAATAAATTTGTTAGATGGCTGATCCATCGAATCACCATTCCTTAGGAATAGCTAAGTAATAAAATGTTATAAATGAGGATTATCATTTGTTCTGTTAGGACAATAATAACACTATTATTACAAGTTATTTCTTAGTGTTTATTGTAATCTACGACGAAGTTTCCAAACAGAAAATCTTCACGTTTTATCCCAAACGATGACAAATATGCGGAAGGTTCCACACACGTCTCGCGGGGATCAAGCTCGCGTCCACTCGTCCCCCACTACACTCCGGCCGATGTATGAGAAATAATGGAACTGTATTTTCTGCAATAGCAAAACTGTCGAGGGCATCTTATCGAGAATAAAAGATTATTCGAAAATAATATTCCGGCAAAGAATCCAACATTATTTGACAACGAGGTTTTGAAATTCAACACAACAATTGCGAAATATTTCGAGGGACCACTTGGAATTGAAGAGCAGGAGCGCGAACGAGGTCGATCTTAGACGGGGCCATAATCCTGTTAAGGCGTGGAGAGAATTACTTTTGTTAAGGGAATTACCAGCCATGTTAAAGTGGATAAATTAACTCCGTAATGAATATTAAGTACTACTAATACGTATACAACATATAATATAGAAGACTTAGTACTCTATTTAAAACATTATGTTAGTTTGTATGCAAGTACATACACGCATATTTGTGTAAGTACTCCCACGCACTAGGATTCCGTGTCGCGGGCGACTTGGACAATACAAAAAACATATCATGAACATCCATGACCTAAGAACAAGCATTTATCTGTCAAATAAATGTCTGTCCCGGCCGGGAATCAATACTGGAAACCCTCGCTTCTCAAACAGGAACACTACCAATTAGGCTACAAGGTTGTCAAAGTAGGTAGCAAAGCTTATAACTATAATTATAGTAGATAGGAAAGCTTATAATTATATTATTAGTTATACAATGTGTAACTGTAGATAATACTGTTAGATGTCGAAACGGGCTAACTTAGTAAAAGCCCATTGATTTTTGCTTAAGAGATGTTCCCCGAGAAATTACCTCTTTTTTTTTTATTTTTAGTCTCCATAGTTGTGATAAGTTCAAACATGTTTAAATTTTCTAGTAGCGTTAAATTTTAATACGACTCGTTTCTTTTTACGACAAGTCTCAAGTTTCAAACAAGTACAGAAGAATTAAAATGGATTATAATTAAATATAGATTCCTTTCTAACCTAAACCTATATAAATAAGTATCTTCTAACGCCCATGCCCCTATCTGTATCCCTTGCCTACGCAGATTCGCAATCTAAATCAAGCCTTACATGGAATTAACCATGCCAAAGGATTACTCGTAGGCCGGGGGAAGGAATGTATTAAACGTTAATCCTACGCGTAATATGTTTGTGTAACTAGTTTAGTTTAGTGTTTGTTTAACTAAGTGTCCTATTAATTGACAATGAGACCGGGATAATGAATGCATTGTGATTTATTGTTCATTGTCCATACATTTATGAGGATTAAATTTGTAGTATAACATTTAATCTAACGAGATCGAATTATCTTAGTTTAGTGATAACCAGCTAGCGAGGGAACAGACGCATTTTATAAAGGAAGCAGCGTAGCATCTTAAGTATCTCTTTAGGCCAGACCTACGACTGCAACGCTCAAAGCAAATTCGCTCTACGCTGTATACGTTAGCTCTGAGCGTTATTATTTCAAATGTATTTATTACTAGATGTTGCCCACGACTCCACCCACGTGTCTGAAAAGAACAGCAATAAAAAGGTTATCAATTTCTTTATATCCTGGTTGCCCGGCAACGCTTTGTTGTTAAACACCTCCTTTAATTTGGCTGAAATGGATCTTTCCGTAAAAGTTATATGTTCTTTTGCGATAAAAAGTAGCTTATAGTACTCTTCGTCCTCCTGTCAACAACCAAATAAACAAACAAACTTTCGCATTTATAATATTAGTATAGATACTTTATCATAGTTAATTTAAAGTAGGGGACAGGTAAATAAATTTATCGTCCATCGTGAGAAACTGCGGTAGCCTTGGACTGTTGAAAGGAACCCTATACATCAGAGGTATACGCAATAATTTGCTATAGTTTTACGACATTCTAAGAGCGAGCGACTCTCAGTATTTCTATTCTGGTACCACTTTATAAATTTGTCACTAATTCAGTTGTAAACGAGACATGTACCGCACGAACCGTGCTGTGCCTGTCTTAATAAGAACAAACTTAACTCATCCGTTGAGTCTGATGACTAAGATTGCGCTAAGTTAGCAAGAAACTCACTCTATATTTAAATCCCCCGTCCGTTGTGCACAGAATTTAGAGCTTTAACTAAATTAGATTGGAGACCGTGTTACATTCTCCGTTTTCTTATGAGATAGTATCACGGGCGTTGCAAGTTGTAAATTCCTAGCGGAAGACTACCGAGACGTTCATGCTGTTTCCAAGATATAACTAAGTACGTATTCATGAATATCTTATATTCAAGTTTAAATATTGCATTTATATTTTGTACTCTTATGTTTAAAGTTGTACATTTTATGTAACCAAATGTGCAACGAGTAACGTATCAACAACAACTAATCCCTAATGGGATAGAAGCAATCCTTTGAGAACATGGAAGTGTCAAGACACAACAATAACGATGATAACACGTTATCATCTATCTTCCCGTATCTATATATAATACCTATTTGTTGAGATGGCAACATGGAGTATTTTGTCAGTTAGTAAAAAAGTTTGAGAAAAACGTCAGTTGGTTGTCAGTTGAAGTTATGTTATAATTTTAATTTGAAAAATATATGTATAAAGAATTTACAAAAAATCATCATCATTCTTTTCACATCTGCTTGCTTTCATATATATATATACACACACACACATATATATATATATATATCCCTCTAAAGTGGAGTGGAGAGGATTGTACAAAAAACGTATATGTATATTTAAGCTTTGATGACTCAACTTGGAACTAGGTCCCTTGAACGCATCACAAAAGAAGTCGAGCTCTGCAAAAGTTATCCCTTTAATCTAACTTCCCAACTTATTCTCAAGCGGAAATATAAATCTCTGGCGCTTGTATATTGCACTACATTCTGATCAGGCCCTCGTACCCTCGCGACGGAGTCGTGATGATGAATATTCATATCCTATCGCCTTATTGCGTTTGTTTGGTCAGATAGTTGCTCGCTTGTTATTAATTTTGTTGTTTTCAACCAACTTAAACTGAACCCGTTCTTGTTCATTGTTACTCGTGTTGTAAGACGTGGATTCGTGCTCGTCTGGTCGGAGCTTATTTGTGGCATTGTGGGAAACATGGAGTTAATATCTTGTATTGCGAATTGTACTCGTACTTAGATTTGACTACAACGATATATTGAACCGTGAATTACCGTACAAAAGATTTGAGGAGATCCAAAACGGAACCCACGTTAAATTTGAAATGATTCTCTGGCGTTCGTTAACAGGAATTCACAACTAGATTAATATGTAAACCTCCATAACTTAATATGAAGGTAATACATATTCTGAACGATGCAATCGTGAATCGATATGTGTGCCTTTACGACTTCATTGAAATACTAAGAGTCCACTAAATAACATACGGCGAAGAAAATGTATACGATTTAAAATTAACAATCCATATTAATATTACAGTTTTGACAGAAACTGATGGTTCTGATGTTACTAATGCTCCATCGTTTTTGGTACATTTGTTCTTGTTCTTCGTATTGAAAGTTTGGCGATGACATATGATTTTTTTCACACATACACATTTCATTATTATATAATTTACCATACTCAGTCGCATTATAATGATAATAAAATAAAATAATAATAACACCAAAACGTGTCAAAAGTTTTAACAATAAAAAAAAAGAAAACCGATTAGCAGACATGGCTAATAAACAAGTAATGGAACTCATATCTCTTTACCAATTTATATAAAAACTTAATGTAGTATTGACTACACATGGAACAAACAAATGTCTAGGTACAACACATAGCTCCTCAATACAATATTCCCTAAGATTCCTACGAAGCTTGTGGTAACTAATTCCATGTAATGCTGGCTTCAGATAGTGGATCTGTGTACGCAACGGATATCGCTCCGTGTATCTTCGCACGACCACTACATAGAACGAACTAGCTGAACTACGCTCAAGCTAATCTGCTTAGATAAAGTACAATAGCGTACGAGCAGTTTGAATTATGCTTCTGACTTCGGTGGTCTCGAGCTGCATTTTATTAGTAGTATAAAGCTGTCTTTATAGAGCGTCGTAAGTATAATATGAACCTGTTGAATTGGTTACCAATACCTGCGAGTGAAATGGGTAACATGGTAACCGCTACCTGATCAAACTGAATTGAAGCTGATTGTTTAGTTAATACATCACTCAAGAAATGGCCAGAACGTATATTTAAAAAAAAAACATTTCATGAAAATTAAACTAGATAAATCGATTATTTAGCTAAAAAACCGTTTACTTTCAATTTTTATCTAATCACATAGAATCATTAATGTCGTTGTGGACGGGATCCCAATAAGGTCAGGGGAACACCTTATATTATATATGTATTGTGTACACACACAAAATCTTCTATATGCGTGCTTAGAGCAAAATAAGGCTTAAGTGTCGTCTATGAAATGAATAGTATGACATGACGAGCGCACAAAGAACAAAGTCTTCGTGGAATGAAGTTCTTACGTTACTTAGCAAATTATTGTTTTTAAATAAGGGGGTTGGAGCTCGATATAAATTATAAAAGTTTTCGTGATATGTCAGTAAAAGACGAAGTAGAACGTAGCTACCAGTATCTTCTCGTTGAGTGCTACATTAGACAGTGTTGTGACTGACCGTAGTTTATTTATAAAAACTCCTGTTTATTTTTCACACCTATATAAACCTATAATCTCGTATTGAACGCAAATAAAATACAAAACTTCAACAGAAAAATAAGACAAATTGGATACACTTCACTTGACACTCGGAATATGGTTATTTTGCGTATTTCAAAAAGCCATCCCCTTAACAGGTCTCTAAACCGTTCCTTATTTGAATTTCTCGCACCGGTGGCTGGCGGCCGTACCAATCTCGAGCACAGGTATCCCCAAAGCAATATGATCTCTATTCTAAAAGGAATAAAATCTATTTTCCCTGATCGTCGTGTTCATATTACGCCTTTAAAATAGTATTCTTTAAAAGTCAATCTTTGTAAATGAATGTGGACTTTAAACGTAAGAGGTTGAGATACAATTCAGAATTCGTCGTTTTATTGTGCACATTGTTGAAGATAGTAATACAAGATAACTAGCTATCTTAGTTCTATTTGAGGACTAAGTTACGGGGGTCTTGATATAAGGTCAATAGGACTTTGTACTGTACTCAAAGCTTATGCTAGCTTCTACTTCAACTGCTACTACGCTGCTGTCCTTGCTTACCATCGTACATTATAACAACAAAATATTAGGCGTGAATACGAGAATATTATATGGGTATACGTTTATATATTACTTACATATTAACTAACGATGACAAGAAAACGTTAAGGAATGAGACCTAGCTGACGCTCCATAAGATGGTCAGACTGGGTATTGAGACACCTAGAGTCAACAATTAATATGGCAATCCACAAGTCCCTTACAGCAAAAGGTGGAGTTAAGCAAACCAATTGTTTAAGCAGAACATTCGCAATCCCTCGTAATGAAGGACAAATGAAGCGATAATTCAATAGCAAAAAGCAATTACGTAACTTTTAAACGTCAAAAAATAGGTTACAATAAAACCCTAAAAATAAACAATGATCGGCCACATTAATGTTTTCTTAGCATAGCATGGTGTACGTAGAGCGTCAAATTGGTGGATGAAGTGCTAAGGGAATTATGAGCCTTTTTTAATTGTAAGCTAACACGCAGATCCATCGGATCGAAACTCCTTCTAATTTCATGCCAGTAACGGTAACTTAATTGTCGAATTTAAGTTCCCCGTCTAAATGAATAATTCAACTGTAACGGCGCCAGAAGTACGGAAAATAAAATATATTTTAGCATTTTAATATTTTTGTTATCTATCAATGATATGTATGTCATGTTAAAAATATATATTTTTATGCTTATCCATACAATAAGTTCGAGATGTGTCCTTTTTTATCTGTAGTATCGTAGTTAAATAATGGACACATTTTTGTCCACAAAGTTTCTGTTAGGTGTAGCTTACGGCTGACGTGAGCGAGTTAGTTTTAGTTTTAATTAAAGTTTTTTTGAGTAGATTATTAAAATTAAAAAAAAAATAGTTATTATGTGTCTGTCGTCTAGACCGTTGCACAGATTGAAATGATTCCTTGATTTGTTATTATTTCAGATAAAAAATATCTCGAAAGGGGAATTTGTTTTCAAGTAAATATAAGATTAAAATTTGTATAGACATTCTGTACATAAGAAAGTCTTAAGTGCCTTCAAGCGCTATTGCATTAAATGAATGTTTACATATGCAGTACGAGGAAAACATTCACTTGGAGCATAAAAAATATTATAACATAGAACTTATTCAAATAAATATGATACGCTAAAAGTTAATAAAATTCGAGTCTAGCGTGCATGTTATTTATATACGAAAAGCGTAGGTCACGGGAAGCGAAACATCGCCCACGTTTCTAGTTATTTCTATAAAGGTTTAGATCCCAATTCTGATTTATCTACAACCATGTATAATTTTCAAAGATCAAATTTTTCATCAGTATATCTACATGAGAAAAGGCAAAACGTGTAGATCGTAACAATATAAATTACGAGATAATTGACAGTTATAATAAAATTAACTGGTGAATGTCATAATATATGAATTAATCCAATAATTGTATCTCGACTGTCTTAAGTAAGGACAATAGTACACAATAAATATATTAAACCATTAAAGTGAAACCTTTAAACGTATCCAGAGCACGTTTATATTTGTAGAATTAATTATCATCACAGTTAAAAAACGGCCTCCGTCTATTATTATCTCTGTCGCTCAACCACAAATCAATACCCTCGCAACTAACTGGCCAAAAGGCATAAAGTTTATAATGTTCGCTGTTATACCTTCACTTAATTAACTTCTTCAGGGATTATGGATACAGAAATTACTGAATGCAGCCGTAAAAAGAATGAAAACGAAAGTCGTTAGTTAATATGGCGAATGTGAATCGCATCGTATATGATGAAATTATTTATTTTAAAACAGAAGACTAATTAGATTAATGTGTGTATTTTAACTGATATTAATTCTCACTAATATTTAACGCATAGCTTGAACTAATGCGACAAACATGAAAATTTGTATAGAGGTTACTCATATACTGCTTGGAATCACTAAAAATGTATTTTTAGAAATGCATTCCCTGAGGGGTTGAAATAGGGATGACAATATTTCCGCGAACAAAATCTTGAGCATATTTTCCATATTTTTTAATACAACATAATTATATGGAATATGATAGAGAAACGTAAATTTTTCCAGTACTCGCCTAGAGTTAGATGCTACAAACCCACACTCAGCACTAACCGCTTGCTATTCTAATTTGCTATTTCGTAGCACAGTGCATAGAAGAGTAAAAAAGCGCTTTAACATTACCATGTGCTGCTAAAATTTTTAGAACGAGAGATAATTTAGTTCCGAGCATAACGTAGCAAAGCGAAGCGGAATGCCGACGTGGGATGAGAAATGCTGTCTTCATTAATATTGTCCTATAAAACGTTCAGTTTAAATCTGTCATCTGTACGTTTTATGGGGTTATGCTCTTTGTTTTCTCTAAAATACACTTAATTAATGAAATAAACTGCTAGTAACATAATGTTGATGAATTATTTAAAAGACTCCGTGGACAAAAGTTTATTAGCCACAAAAAAAATACATGCAGAAAATTTTGCACATTTGTTTCAAAGGTCTAAAAGATGATTGTACGTAAATATTTCGCAGTTCAGAATTGATAACATGAAACAAGCAATCAAAACGACCGCGTTTTACTTTGTCCACAATTAGTTTCTTTCACGCCAGCCAGTGACATATGCGATAAACGCGACACTTTTATGAATATTCCGTCCATTGATTAAAGGAAAATGTTTCAGTTGAGGTGAAAATTAGGCCGGACTGTATTTTTTACTATGTCATGCTACTATAGCGGCGTGTTAGAGTTGTAACGTTACGGCTGCGGCTACGGCATGCGATTGCGATTCTACAATCGTATCGCATTTCAAAGATTACGTAATTTAGCGAAGGTAGTATTGCGTTTATTTGCGACTGGATGCCACGTCTTTAATTTTTTTTTAAGAGCAATTAACTTTGCTTTAATTATAAATGTCTACTTTGGCCAAATAACACTTTGTTAACCAATTGCAAACGTAACAAATGATATTTCGAATGTAATTAAAAGTTGGCAGCATAGACAATGGGTCGCATAATGTTATTGTTCAACTATTGATAACATGGAAAGTTTGAATGAATTAAATTATGTCAATGAATTAAATTAAGATTTTAGCTACAATTGTAGTATGATTGCGAAGGCCTGATATCCTGTTTGCTAAGTTCGCGATACAAATCACGAGCCGCAAGAGCCGCAATGGCAAGCCGCAGCTCCTATTCAATAACGAGGTCCCCCATCTCGTGTAACTTGAGTGATTAATTTCCGTCACCACCCTTTGCCGACAATGCTCGTGACAGTTGATGATGTATATTTTTTTTGTGTCGTGTTAATTTGTGGCACTTGTTTGTTGTTAGAAACGTACTGGCTGGTCGGTGCAAACAAAACGCCACACGTTTTGTTTTTCATGTATATGTAAATATTTTTGTGACATTTCAGCCTTTAGAGCACCTTTCGAAATGGACGTTCGAGTTGAAGGTAATATTTTATGACCCTTTGATGTTAATTACACGCTTTGTTTGTTCTTTTTTTTTTATTTTTTCTCTTGTTCTCTTGTACGTGACACATTTTTTGGTAATGCTGCCTTTATCACAGGAAACACTTGGTATTCACAAAAAGTTTATTTACGTCATAAAGGTACAGTAACGCGTTCAGTTCCAACAGATAACATTTACATTCAGTTTACATAGAAGCTGTTTGTTTTTCAAGTTACTTTCCTATTTATCATAATTTGCTCAAACGAGTTAGCAAGCGCACTCGTGTAGAATTTCCAAGCGTTATTAACAGAAAGAAACTTGCATGTCGTTCCGGAGGCTTACATTGTTTACCTTTTATTATACGTTTCAAAGTAATGTTTAGACATGCTGTTTGTTTCGAGCAATAAAGGTTTTGCTGGAAAAAAAACGTAAGTCCCTAATTTATTATTTCATACATTTAATTTTTATATTTGAACACGATATTAATGACCATTAAGCAAGCAATGTATAACTGCTAGAGAAAAAAAAACTTTAGTCCTTCCGTACTTCGGAGAGTACGTAGAAAGTTCTGTCCCCGTTGTTATCATTCAGAAAGAAGTCGTTGAGCCATGTCAGAAAGCCTTTCCAGACAGCATAACATAACTTCAGACTCCTGGTTTGCCCATTAAATCATTCACACTGAGGCAGCGTGGTTAAATATGCTTTAGATTGAAAACAGTTAGGACTTAGGAGTCAGTGATGAGAGAACCGTACCCTTCAGTGGGCAATCACATGATTATTTATTTACTTGTATTTATTTAGCTAGAGAGATTCTCGTATTATTAATTACTTATGTCACCACCATAACCAACAGAAATGACCGTCATCTTTAAAAGATCCAAAATTACAGTAACAGATAAGCTAGATGATTATAATGATCCAAATAATCCTTGCAAACTGTCAATACACAATCCATGTAGATACTATTAATATTTCAGCGATTGTAATTGAATTTTCAACATAATAACAAAGCGAACAGAATAACTGTACTCTCATGAACCGTGTTGAGATAATTATTGTGACATAGTTAAAATTCATGGCTAATTAGCATGTATTTATAGCAATTACGATCTAGGGTAACGATCCTAGAAATACGCGATGAGATATGTGTTATTAATATATCCAGAAACCTCGATTAGACCGAGCGTCGGTTGTAGATTCATATAATGATTTAGGAATGAGCCGTCTAGTTTGCCAGATATATCATTCCTATTCTGTGTAACGAAAAATGCCCAAGTCGGAAATCGAACCTAACTCCCCTTCGGTACGCAGAGAGAGTCATCACAAACTAAGCTACAGAATTATCATTTAGAAAATATATTTCATCTTCAAGAACGTTTATGAATAAATCCGTGGAAACTAAACTAGTTTTTCATTAAAAAGTGAGTTTATCAACTATGTAATATACACATATAACAGACAGACAAGCGCGGCACTACAGCGCCCCGAGTGGCCCTGTTCGCGAGTGCCCCTCAAATGTACTCGTGCGCTTACACTTTCACATTAAGCTTTTCTCGTTTGCAGTTTTATAATCCGTTGATACACTAATTTCACTTTTATTCATATTCAGTTCATCTAATGCTAAGTGCCCGTTGTAGGCTATTGAAAAGTATAAGTGGTGAATAAAAATAAAACGTACCTATTTAGCTTTAAATTTAGCTTAAAATCTTACCGTGAAGTCTTTATTATACTAAATATTATTCATTTTTTCTTTGTTAAACTGCCTTGACAGACAATTTACTTACATAAAAGTGAGCCTAAAAATAAATTGGTAATAGTCTGTTCTATTTTGTACCATTATTAACCATCGAAGTAAAAAGAGTGGTATTTATAAGTTTAATGTGTCTTTGTTGCCGTCAATACTTAAAAATATCCGAATATTCTCAAAGAGCTGAAACGAATTTCTTCATAATTGCTAAAAGTTCTCATAGTTAAGTCATATGATCACATAAATTCCAAATTTTATCTAATTTATTTTCATATTTTAAGAACATAAAATGTGTTATAAATAAATATTTAGTAATTACAAAAACTAATGTACGAAAAAAAATATTGGATATTTTTCACAGATAATTATAATCCGATATATTGGAAAACGATTACATTTTGCTACAATTTCAGCTTCAATACACAAACTTTTTGACCTTCCCTCGATCATCGGTACGATAACGTAGCCAGAGTTAACGAATAACGCAAATTTTATATCATAATTAAATCAGTATTGAGAGCTCAGTAGAGCTATCGACATGAACTGCAGCCCATGTACCCAATAATCAAAGAGTGACTATCATTAACTAGTAGAGTGAATCATTTTCAAGTTCACATATTCAGGTTACAGCGTATTCGTAACTCGAGTGATACACGGTATGAAATCAGGTCACAGATCGGTGAAGTGCTAGCGTTTGCATATTAAAATGTGGTCGGAAGCAGGTCGATGGGCACCTGCATGCACATGTTTGTTTGTGCTGCTGACAACGATTGAGAGACAAGGGGAGGCCGTTCTTTGTTCACGTAACCATCAAGTGTTCTCTTACTGTTGTATCCGTTTGAAATTAAAATACAATAAAAACTTTGCTGTACAATTTTCCTTCTTTTTTTAACTTCTTTTGTGATCATTGTTATTAAAAAATAAGTTATCTAACAATAACAGTACCAGATATAGCGTATATTCATTATACACAATTACAGCAAGCTCTCGGTCTATATAAATTTGATTCATTCCTGTGAATTATTATTATTACACATATAATGTTCTTATTTGAAGCTGTTAGAGTAAATACTAGCATAAATATTTCAATCAATTCCTCAGTAGAAAATGAATGATTAATTTTCAAGAAATAGTCTTACGTTTTAGAAAATTTCCTTTGGCGCGTCATATAAGAGTGAATTTTCCTAAATGGAATAAAATTGCACACGTATATGAAACACAGGTGAAGTTAGTTTGTAATGAAAAAAATAGTTAGCGCATATAAGTAAAGTTTCTCGCAAACTTCCAAATGTTATTTTAAATGTGTTTGACACGGACGAACAGCTTTGAAAATTATATCCAACCAATTATACTGTCCTTTAAGGACAGGAAAAATACTAGTTTCTAATGCTATAATTTTTCTTTAGGTGGAAGGTGGCAATGATATTGTTTGCATCTACAGGTCAATAAAACTATGAAGTGAGAATAATTTATTGACAAAAAATTTATTCATCGATTACAATTTTAGTAACAATAAAAGTAAGATATCCAAAGATAAAGTAAAAACTTCAATATACTCGAATGCATATACCTAAAAGAACAAAACATTTCTCTGATGTCGTATCATATCACACCCATGTAATAAAACATTGTAACGATTTTCTTTAGCCTTCGGAATCATTCGAACGGTGTAAATGCCCTGCCTCAACCCTTATGATTGTCTTATCTACGGATTGGAGTGTTGACTGCGGCGTTTACTCCGTGCAGTTGGAATTTAACGTTTACAAAGGAATTCATGTTATTCGCCTAGGATAGACGACGGTATCAGTTGGAATCGTAAAACTTTCTGTAGGAATATAAAGTAGAGGTTTGAAACTCTAAGTGGCCAGTGATGTAATATTGTCGTAATCTCATTGATCACAACCTAGCTGGATTGGTCGAGGCCTCCATGGAAAGCGTCAGGTTTCCGAAGTCAAATTTCGAACCAATAAAACGGTCAAACACTTACGTTGCAATTTAATGTGTCTTTCAGTTTGGTTCCGCGAGGTCAAGCTCTGTGGCATATACATAAAAATATATAGTTGGATAAACGATAGATTGTTACACGCGCAAATAGATAACTATCACGGAGACGTAGATGTGTGCGGGCGTGTCGTAAACACTAAAAATAGTATCGTTTTATATTCAATATGAATAGTTTGATACCTGTTGAACTCAAGACAGACAGCACATCTCATATATTCAGTTTTATTTCATAAAGTCGCCTGTGTGCGGTCAAAACTCATGCGACAGGATTTTAAGGGAGATTTTTTTAAAGAAACATCCTGAGCCTGGATAGTGCAATAAGATGAAAGCCCATGATGAAAGCAGTGGACAGTTTTCTACTTGGGTACTAAAGTGTTTCAAGTTAAACTGCAGTGAGGCTACCATGAATCACTGTAGTCATAGTAAGTCCTTTAGGAAACTTTAAATTTAACTGACAACGTTATGCTATTCACGGTTACAACACAGGGTAACCAGATTACTTCCCACTCTGTTCTAACATTCAACTTTTTTCGAAATAGCAATAAAGAAATCCAAATAATATTACGTGATATAAAATATACGTAAAAAATGATTGACGATTATTTTTAAGCTTTTGAATAGGAGTTCATTCAGAAACAATGAATATTTCATTAACCATCTAATGACCTTTCTATTATAAATAAGAATCTTTTAATACTTTTCTACAAAATAAATCTTCCAATTAGAATTGCTGAATGAATTATCGCAGGAAAACGGAAAACACTTTGAAATATAGACAATAAAAAAGCCATCAAAGTTTAAATTATTCATACAGTTATTTAACGAAGATATTTTAAGTTTATGTTTGAGGTAGATGGTACTTACTACCTTTAAAAATAACAAATATTTAGTGAAACCCTTCCCAGCACTTAGTAACCGAGACGATATCTTAACGACGCTTTTACGAGCTCCCACGTCGTGCAGTGTAAACATCGTCGTATAACCCGCACGAGTTATCTTAAAGCTTCAGTGGATGCTTTCTGGATATATGAGCATCGTATCCTCAAAGTTGATACCCTTTTGGTCGCCTAAGGATCTACAGGATAAAAAGATGCTGTAAAGTCCGCTTGGCTGATGTATAAACTTTTGTGCTTATAATACGTAGGTGGTATTACTGCGGAAGTATCATCTTTACTCCTAGAACTTCTACCGTTTAAATACTAGTCAATAAATTTCATAATTTTGGATATATGCTATCTTATAAGTCTTAAATTTCAATAATTACAACGATATATTTATGTTCTCTATAAAATGCAGTTAAATTTTTTGTGTGACACGATGCACATGCCGAAATATTAAAATCATTCATTTTTTCAACCGTCCCAAAGTTGAACTTCGTCGAATATAAGAACTAAATTTCAACTTTTTCCGTTAAGCCAATTCGGAGAACATCGCATATATGAGTGGCGCACATCTAAACAAGTTGTGATGTAAGTAATCCTCTAGGGTTCAGTTTTTTCAATCGACTCACAAAACCCTAAGAAAATCTCATCAGTAATGCATATTTTACATAGGACATTTTCAGGCGATAACAACTTAAATTATCTCCCTATAGACACTAGCTGCGAAGGATGTTCTCATCAAATTTGACTGAAAAATTAAAATTCTTCATTTCCTCATACCAATAGTACGACTCACCGACTTCAATACGAATGAAATATGTTAAGATCACAGATGTCCCTAGGGGTGATCATCCAATACTAAGCGGACCATACGCCTAATTATTAGATACTTCTATATCAACAAATAAAAACTAACCCTATATTATCTATACTAGTTTCGTGTACCTCGCTAATCAAATTATAGTCCTTCGAGACGAGTAGGGTAAAATAACTTTCACAGCTCGTTAAAACTTCGTAAACGTGTTACAGGTAAAAAAAAACTTATAATAGAATGGATGTACGGTTTTTATACACGATGGAGGCGTAACTCGATTCCTGTTAGGAAGCCGTTAAGACAGGTACTGACTCAGCAGGTTCTATAGGCGTATACTAAGCTCTTGGCACACGATCCATTTACACCGATATATACATAAATCTACAGTTCACATCGGCTATCACTCATAACATAATACCTAAGACTTGTAAACAAAGAGTAATTATGAAACTAAATACCTTAATACCGGAATTCAATATGTCAAAGAGTTACTTGAGATTGATACTTTTTAATATTATATTCTCGTTAATAAATAAATTTGTAACATCCATTTCAAAAAAATCTAGCATTCTGCACTTATTCTCGGAGTATTTTTTTATTTTAACCAAGTCTCAAATTCCTTTGTGCGTGCAATATTACTGAAATTATAAAATAGAAAATGAGCACATAGTAGAAGAAAGTTAATAAATCTTCCTAAGAATTATTTGAACAACATATAACGTACTTGAAACAAAGTAATAAGGAAACCAGCAAGTGACTCAATACAACCCTCTGACGCATACGCGCGGCGACATTTTATTTAAACAAGAAACAAACAAAAGACATGAACACACCATCTTATTTAAAAAAAAAATAAAGAAACATCAGTTCTATTGGTTGGTTAGTTCTATAGTTGCTCCTTCGAGCCGAACGAACTACGTTATGATTACATTGTCAGAATCGAAGGCGTGACTACATCCTTGTTAGAAAGTAGTTAACATTTGCGCCGAGTCAGCGCTTTCCACGGGGATCAGACCTCGATATCTTACAGATGCCGAGTTATCCATCTTATTGGTTACAAATTCTAGGAAGAAAATGAAAGGTTACCGAGATTGTTTTCCTTACCCTGGCGAACGGTTCAGATAAAAATGGAAGTAAAAAAATAGTCTTTAGATTTTTTATGCAAAACGACAAAAAATAACCGTGACATTTAGAACTTTTCTTTTGACATGATTTTTTTTTGTAATATTTATGATGAAATAACAAAAACAAGATAGGATTAAAATTTAACTAACTACATAAAACATGTCTTGTAAAGACTTGGAAATATCACAACAGTATTACATAAATGTTATTACTGAATTAACTTCGTCAAAATACGTCAACTACAAAAGGTATTCCTAGTAAGACATTTTGTATACTATGCACATTATCTATTAAACTATTCTACCATTGATGTATAAGCTCATCGTTGCGTCGTATTAGGACGTTATCATCACACCAGATATCGTTAAGTCGAATAATAAAGGAGGGGTATAAAGTTCAATATGGATCGTGATGTTATCCTTCAATTTATTACACGCCGCCTTTGTGCCAGGGTCTCGAGATTAGGGAAATATGCAGATTCTATTACAATCGAGATAGAACGGGGAAACATGTCGCTTCACGAGATCATCTCGTAATAGGTACATTGTAATATTGAATGTAAACTGTTTTATAATACACGCAAAACACAGGCACTAAGGGAACGATTAGTAATACTTACAAACAGGATGAACCCACACTAACAGTCCTAACGTCCAGATTCCTCCTACTAATCAATAATAACAAACTGATATTCTTTTTAAAACCAAATAGGTATTTAGAGGACTTACTAACAGTCCCTCCTACAGTCCTATTCAAAGTTTGTTACAGACGTCCACGACCGGCAGGGCACACTGATTCTCACAGGTTATGAACTAGGAGGATGACGTCACTCTTCAGAATTGTTTAAAATTAAAAGTAGTCGTTGTTGTTGAGAGACTTAATGGAACTGGCCCATCTCTACCACCTTGGTTGGTAATCTATCGGTCTATCTATCTCCAGGTGGCCACCTACCAACAGAAGGCATTTCTAGTTCGCTGGCTAATACATAGAAAAAGTTTACAAAGCCGCGGTCTCTCTACAACTTAGCATAGACTACGTGTGTACTCATAAAATCCATTCCAAACTCGGTTCGTGTAACTTTCCATCCGCACAACTTGTTATAAATTATGTTATCCAACTCCAGCAGTCACATGTTCCACTGCTGGTAGAGTTTTCCAGTGTAATTATTTATCGGGTAAGCGCTTTATGACATGCCGCTTGCTTGTTTAACGTTTTCATTATATATCGGTTGACATTGAAGTACGTAAACTGCTGGGATCATCGCCTCAGCGTTACCGGGCGTGAAACCATTGATAAATTTAAAGAAGACCTAAAGATGAGGACTAATGTTTTAAGTACTTCAGCAACTCCATATATCAGTAACTCCAGCCAGTACTCTGCTAATGGCAGGTGCATAAATAGGTATATAATAAAACTAAATTGTATTTGAATTTTAAGTTAACTAACATTATCCAAATGATATGATAATATAACGCGTAGTTATATGCAACTGACATTAGCAGCAATATCATACCCGTAGCCTAGTTGGTAGTTATCCTGCCTGCGAAGCGAGGGGTCGATTCCCGGCCGGGGCATATATTTATGTGACAGATAAATATGTGTTCTGAGGTCATGGGTGTTAATGACGTGTTATTTGTGTTTTCTATGCCACACGCGACACGGAATCCTACTGCGGGGATGTGAGTGGGTTAGCGTTTATTTATTTATTATATACAACTAGCTACTCAAATTTCTAAAACCAGATGATGCGATATAATGTTCTTCTTCAAACGCAATCCAATTTACGAACCTTTGTCCTTTTCAAAGGTTCCTATGCAAGATGCAGCAAGATCTCATTACAATCTACATAAAGCTTTTTGCAAATGGTTTACCAAGCAGTTTCTAGCAGAAACCATTTTATCCAGAAATTAAACAGTTTTTTATAAAAATGACATAAGGTGCAATCAATAAGAAAAAGTTACCGTGTCATGTAAACTTTATCTTTATCTTAAAAGTCCTGTCAGCTTTATAACCTGTTATATTTAAAGTACATGTTACAGTTTAACGTTAAAATATTCATGTACCGATACTTACATTTAAAGCACCACTAAATATATGTTTATCGATTAGCTCATATCCCGGCAGCTTGTGGCATTCCTAAATAATCGATCGACTTAAGTAATTGCGAGCTTAGTCACTAGTTAACATGTGTCGGTAGCGGAAAAACTTTCTTGAGCTCCTTCGTGGTTTGAAGGGCGCATAAAGCCATCAATCGCGGACATAAGCAATTTCACAAACTTAAAACATCTGACACTTCGATTTGAAACTTAACACTTCTATAATAATAACTAAGGTTTATTTAGGTTATAGTCTACTAATACACTGTTTTTGAAAAGAGGCCCAAGTGTGAGACAATAAAAATTTATGTATGAATGAAATACCATTAACACGCACCACTCCATGCACTTTATTCACTTTCATTCGGACCGGTTACAATGACCCTTACCTGCAAAGAAAAAAAAAGATACATTAAAATGTGAATAACAATTAAAATCATAATTAAATAATAACTTGCCTATCTATTATCTATCTGAAATAAAATAATATTATCAAATACGATTAATTACTACATAAATTATCTCCTTGCTTTGTCACATATTAATATAATTTGAAAAGTTATTTTCTTACTTTTCTTTTTACTCGTAGAATAATAATGCTTATAAAAACACAGATAAAATAAACCACAAAGTTATCACATAATAAGCTCAATGTTTTCACATTTAACAGAAATATTCTGGTCGAAACTTAAACACCTGTAAAAGAATTTGCGAAAGAAACTTTTTATAAGTCGGTTCTGCATTTACGCTGTTAGGTTTTACGGATATATACGGACGATATGAATATAATTATTCGCACATTGTTATTATTTTTGGATCGTCTTCAATTTGCTTACGATCGATATTACTAATTACATGAAAACTTGCTATCATCATCATTATTGTCTGAATAAATAGATTTTTTTATTATTGATTTTAGTTCGAAACAGACCTAATTGTAATTTTGCAACTACAGACAATTATTTGTATTAAATATTGTATTATTTTCCGGAAATATTTATTTGTAACTAAGCCATTAATGTTGCCCGCGTGTGTGTCAAAACAGCAATAAAAAGGTTGTCAATTTCTTTTTTCAACGATTGCCAAACAAGGCTTTGTTGTTAAACACTTCCTTTTATTTGGTTGAAATATACATCGTAATGGATCTTTCCACAAAAATAAAACGTTCTATTACGGTAAAAAGTTGTTTATAGTACTCGTCCTCCCAACTATCTTCAAACCAAAAATCATACAATAGCGACGTTCCGTTGCGCCATTAAAGAAGGACAAACAAACACACTTTCACATTTTTAATATGAGTATAGATAGGGCGACACTAATTGTTAAATTAAGTACGTTTTTTTTTTGTTTCATCACAAATATTCTTTACGTCAGTAATTTTACGACGTGAATCTGGAGGAGCCCTAACACTCATATATACCAATAAAAACTTAAGTCGATATCATAAATTCGTAAGTATTAAACTTTGTTTCTTTTCAAATGCGGTCATAAAAGTATAAGAATATATTTTGTGAAAAGTTTATATTATGAAACGTTTTTATTATCATTGTTATTGTTTTCGTGTCAAACGCCACATTTTGATGAAACAGCTGTGACTAAAAGTCCTTAAAATGGACCGTATATCAAATGCATAAGAATCAAATAAAGATTGCTATCATATGATCATAAGAATTTATGTCACTGTTGTTTATAAATTCTTGTAAGAATTGTTTTCTTTAATACTCACATGCGACCCGTCATTCCTATTAGATTGTTGTCATTCACTGGCGCATAATATATACAAGATATATTAATCATACATGACACAATATTTTTATTATAATCTAGTATTTAAACATTTTAGATAAGCAGTGTTCGATTAGTTCAAATTGTATTATTATCTGGCTTATTTAATTTAACAACTTTTTTTTACAACAACAACCGGTCAATACGGTGAGGAGTCACTGGACGATAAGTGAACACCGTTAACATCAAAGGTATTACTGATACGTCACCGATCAAGAACTAGCTCTCAACCCCTGCCGGAACAAGTCGAACCATTTAACAGCTGACTCAGGGTGGTAGCTAACCAGGTAGGCTTCACGAATAGGTAATACGACCAGTAACAATATTAACGATGTATTAATTATATTGATCATGTAATTAATCCTTACGCGAAGCCCTACCACCAAGCAATTAGTTATAATAGTTATTTATAAATATACATTGAATTATGTTGATAAAGAGGAATTTAACACGTAACAGGATAACCTACAATAACCTTTAACAAAGTTCTATAGTATTCGGTAAGAAAGAAAGGAAGAAGTATTTTTTTTTTATTCAGTTTGCAATATTTTCCCCAACAAGGTAATTTCCAGAAAATTAAGCTGGTCTTTATAAAATTATACCTTATAATCTATGTAATATTAGTTAATCACTGTAAGCATTCGATACCGAACAGTTGCAGATTACATTAAAGAAACGGAAAGTGCAATTACACCTACTCTTTAAACGATTGCTTCCCGCAGGTT
Source organism: Calpodes ethlius (assembly GCA_018251375.1). Lineage (NCBI taxonomy): Eukaryota > Metazoa > Arthropoda > Insecta > Lepidoptera > Hesperiidae > Calpodes > Calpodes ethlius. The sequence goes on from DWPA01000093.1 coordinate 22,338, forward strand.
TTCCTTCACAGATTAAATAAACGGAGAATTATAGCTCGGAAGTGTTCCACGTTTGAACACATTTATCTCACTAACACTGATAATTGAAGCGCTGTATAGGTAACCGTATTTTAATCAATTTAACCTACGTGTCACGGATACCCAATCTCTCTTGAAAATTTTTACTTGTAAAACCAATGAATAATCAAATAAAAATCGCTTATAGCCAGCTTGTATCGATTTTCATAATGGTTTCCACGTATACATTAAGTGTTTCCAGGAAAATTATACTGGGGAAACGAAGTCGAGACGTAAAAATAATATAAATAATCCTCCTCATCGATTTTAGGAAGTTGTCCCCAGCTACATAAGTAATATTAATACATATAATATGTCAAATGTACTTATTATATGTGCAATGTATTTGTCAAGTGTCGAAATTTCAATTAAAAATTCAAATGTGTAAAAAGGTTTTCTTTAAAAACATCAAAAATTGAACACTTTCTATTTTTTTTAGTATTTATAAAACAATTTTCGATATACGTCCAACACAAGTTTTTAGTATGAGTAAAGCAAAGGTTACGGAACTGAAGTTTAACCACTAAGAACTACTACTACTAAAAGAAAACCAGATTTCCCGAACATCTGACAATTCTAATCATAAGTAATCGACCGAGTAAAGCAACTGCGAGCACGGTCGACAATTGAATGCACACAAATCCGACAAAAGAACTTTCAATTCTATGTTGGCACGTCAATCCGCACTGATGCAGCGTATCGAAGTACCATCCATAGGTCTTAAATTACGACGAAAATCGTCGCCTCGGCAATAGTTTGCTATGCGAGTTCAATTTACTTCTGTATAAAATATTTATCTATAATACAACTAATATTTCTATAATAATATTGTTTCACAAATTGTCTATTGTATTTAAAATAATGTTACAATTATTATAAATTGGTGAACAACATATTGTTTGTGGAATAGCATGTTGGAGTTCAGTATCAAATGTATGAAATTATTACTAGCTTCAAAAAATTAAATCAGCTGCAATATCAGCAGAATATAAACAAATATAAACAGTCGGCAAAATAGTAGCAACATACTATTTTGAGCGGAAATTATGAAAACGTATTTAGTTTTCAATTAATAATATTCAGTTGCACATATTTCAATCGTACGGTACATGTTGTGACATGTATACGATTCAATATTCAACTCCGAAGATGCGCCAATTAGAGCGAGCATACAAACTGGAGCAATTAGTGATATAGCTACCGACAAACACAAACATATGAAAACAGTTAATATGATAGAAATGACACCATTGAATAGGGACTGATTTTAGATGAAATCAGATAAGAGATACCGACCAAAAGGAAAGAAGTTTTTAAACTAACCAATAATAAAAAAATAAATGTTAATTGGAATATGAATACTTAGTTTATTATAGTTTATGAAATATTTAATGTTTTATAAATATTTTATAATTGCTGAGATTGCAGTGATACTATTCATGTCACTGTCCACAACGTGTACAAGTTCAACAATAGTATTTAAAAGCTATCATTTAACTTGCAATATTTGTTAGAAGTTATGTTTGACTCAAATCTTGAAAGCTGAATAAGAATTACTTCCTCTTAACATATGACGCTGAAATTTAACATACTGCTTTATTTTCAATGACTAAACATTTTTATGACAAGTATAACTTGATACTTCACTTAGGAAGGGCTTTACACGAGGGAACTCCTTAATAGTGAACAAGACAGTTAATATGTTTTAAAAGCGTATTTTTATTTTTAAATATCAATTTATTTTATTATTTTTTAACGTTACTTCAATCGCCAGGATATCTAGAAAAAAAGTTTATAAACATCTGCAGCGCCAACCGTTACAAAATACAGATATTAATCCATCCATCCATGTTAATTTCATGTACCGTTGTTTAGATGAGTATCATTAGCAACAAAACACCCATAAATATATAACAAGTGGCCACATAAAACAATTACGGACTTTTGTAAGGACGTCACGTAGATGACAAAAAGGCGTCTCGCAGAAGGACTTAATGCGTCCGATATAATTATCAGACAGAGACATTTTCTTTTGTGGTCTCAATCTTCTCGGGATCTACATTAAGAGATGGACGGCTATGTAGGCTACAGCGAATATACTCCTATTTCTACGAAGTATTTTACTATAGTCTCTACCTATGTACTAGGCCAAACACAAGTGGTATATATTTTTTTAAATAGCCGACAAATTAACATAGGGCTCACTATGGCAAGAAGTCACTGTGGAATCGGCAATACCTAAAGAAAAGAAAGAAGCGTTTCTCAAATCCCCAGTCAGAGCACTACGATTCATTCTAACATGGCCGTAGCTAGCTACTAATAAGAACAATTATCCTTCATAAAACACTTTTTATTTAGGAGAGGGCATCAACGAAAGCGCGCTAAAGAAGTACCTGTCAAACTACCACTAAGAAACTTAATATCTTCCGCCACCATAGTGCTGTACGTTTACCGATTAATCCGGTATTTCGTCTAACACTACCTAATAGATTTTATAGAAAGATAATAACATCGACAAGCAATCAGACAGCACTATAATCGTTTAAAATAAATAAAATAATGCAACGATGTGCATTGTGTACGCTGATATTTTAACCGGGTGTATAGGTTGTAGCCAAATCTCAATGGTGAACATTACAATAGACTCGGAAGTAATTTAAAACTAAGTACAAGTTGAACACACAGTCTTATGAAACCTGTGAGATCCAGACAGAATTAGCATACACAATTCATATTCAATATCCTGTTTGTTATACGTATGTATTTTAGTAATTCATTCACAGAAATATGATCAACAAATCATATAATGTTTACGAAATCGTAACACGCAAAAATACTTCAATCGACGCAAATCGAATTGTTTATTCCCAACGCCGAAATATCAATGGAAAACCTTTTATTACAATCGTAAATCCACTCCGCATCATCGCCAAATGTAAAAAAAGAACACGTTACGCACAAAAACATAATTCCTTCGAGATTGCAAATGAATTCAAAATTTACAAACACTGACCAATTCAGTCCGAAAGTTGAAAAACACCGGCGAGAAAATTTGGCTTTCAAAGCGGCAACATTCGTTTTTCCGACACATCTCATTAGGTACGAGTGAACGACGGAGTTAATGACTGCGATGCATTCAATTTTTTTATTAGGCTTCACTTTACATGCTTTTTATTAATTCCATTTAAATAGTCATTTTGAAAGTTTTTTATTTTCTTTAATTTGTAAAACGAATAACGTTACTTCAGCTACAATTCCTGTTTTCAGTATAGATAGATAACTTTGCTCCAAAAGAAAACAACCGGAATAAAAAACATGTTCACACGGACAGCCGAGGTGCAAGTGCAAAAGATATCCTACAATTTTACACTACAAGTTGTAGAAATGATGATGACAATCATAAAACTATCACCTATTACCGTGCCAGTAATAATCGTACAATTAACATGAATTATTTTTTATATAATTTTCCCTAACATTTATAAGTATACATAGTCCACCGACTACAGTCCTTAGGCAATGTAAAACTATTTCTATTATTGAAAAAGTATCATAAGCAGAAATCCCAATCACCAGCAGCCGTTAGCGGGCATTAAAACAAGTCCCTAATCTACTTTCGAAAGCGGTCCTGTAAATAAAATCGACATTGGAATAAATGAAGAGTTTCCAGTAAGACCCGAGTGGGATGAAAGACTCGCAAAAGGTTTCTAAAGGATGTACGTGGGCGGAATTGTTGGCTAATTCGAGCTTGCAATCGCGTTAAAAACGACAGGCGCCATTAAAACGGGGGAATAATTGGCTTGTTTACAAAAACAAGCTGATTGAGAGTTAATGCACTTTTACTAAATTGAGGATTGCTACCATATTTTTAACGTCAGTACCACTGACGCATTAAGATGAGTCTAAATTTGGCTGATGTGCAAAATTATTAATAACCTTTTAAAGCAATGTAACATAATGTATCAACACTAACGACTGCCGCTTGGCGGTCGAAATTTGAACAAATTTTATATTGCTAAAGGGTTACTTTATATTACTACTTTATCTTATATTTAAAATTCAACTGTGTACACGACTCCGTGTAAACTATACCAAAAACTTCTCGTTCCTGTCTATACGATAAACCTCTATCAGTGAACGGGCCACCGCGAAAAAACTTCATATAACCCAAATATCGGACGCGTGAAGAATCCGTGACGTCACAATAAATGCCGAGACTGTCCGCAGCGTCATAACAGCTGCCAACTGTACAGTGACGGGCGATATTAAATTCCTAAACTCGTTTCCGTCTCTGTGACGTTGACATCGCGTTTACATCTTTATTAAATTTGAAAATCTTAGATTTGTGGAAACGTGTACTGTGAAATTTAACAAGAATTCCAACTACTTCTCAGTATCACATAACATGTATTTATAGGACACCCTAGTTTAAAGATTATAGTGGTTATTATGAGACAGATTATGGCTTGGCCAGGAAATATCCACACCCATAGTTTAATGCAAAATTGCAAATTCAAATTATATTGTTATCATTTGCACCACGATTTCGTGATCTAAAGAAATCGAAAACATAGGTACATTTGTTTTTCACTCAAAGCGAATTCGCTCTTCGCTGTAATATCTTGACAACATGTGCAACGCGACACTGAAATGACAAATGTCACACGTGACGAAGTTTGTGAATGGCTACTATTACTAACTACATTCTACTATCGACAACATTCAATCAATGTGTAGAAAAAATAATTTATGATAAACATCAATCAGCACATACGTGGCTTTTTAGTTTCATGTTAAAAACGTATTTTGTATTTAAAGAAGTGAGGGCGACGACGTTATAGAGGAATATTTTCATTGTGATAAAACAGAATAAGCTAATCGTTAAACTTCCCAAGATCTCTCAACCCTATTGTAAAAGTTCGTATCGTATCTATTGATAGGGCTACCCCAAACACAAGGGGAAGAGGTTATTATTGGTAATGACTTTTGTTATTTCCCCAAGAGGTGGCCGAGATTCTCCGCGGTAGGCTAAAGTTTGCAGGCACTTTTGATTAACTTATTGGAAATTTAGTTAAAGGATGCTTCAATAAATACCTATTATAATTTACTGAGTAATAAATGTACCGGTGACCAAATATAAATACAAAATACCGGTATTACTTTATCCTGGTGTGTTTATATCCACGCATCGTTTATTACGAAGCAAATAGGTTTGTAGTTCATCTAGTATACATTTAATGGCCACTACATCCCAAGGTACATTGCCCAACTATCATACCATCGTTCGTATTACTTCCTTACAAGGATTTCGTAAATGTAATGAAAACGGAACCATATTAATATCACGCAAATTTCTTTCTGTCTCTCCATTTACACAAGTTTTATTTTACAAAACCTACCACATAGTGGAAATTAAAAAAGAAAAATGGAGAAGAAAGAAAGAAAGAAAAAAGAATTAAAATATCCCTAACAAATACAAAAAGCAACAATAAAACTCCATAAAGATAGATGGTCTAAGGAGCCGTGATGGTGGACTTCCAAAACACTATACCCAATCAGCAAAACATGGCAACAACATAAATGAGGAAATACTATAGAACACAACGGTCGTTATTTCCTAAGTATTAAATTGAACATCCTCTGCAATTTACACTCGCTTTTATCAATTTCCACTACTATTTATCTCTCAACGTATTCGTCAATTGTATGTAAGATCGTAAATTTATCGTAACAAAATGAGTTTTTCACTCTTTGTCCGTGCAGCTATAAACATTTTCACTCAAAAATATTGAGCAATTGACAGTGAATTTTGAACTTTATAACATCAATACAAAGTTTAAACTCGTAAATTATGTTATTCCACTGAAAACTGCAGCAAGCCACTCGTAACGACGTTGTTTATAGGTCTAAATGGCCACCTTATTGCCTGCGTAACAAGAGTTATATCAGCGTGCGATAGTTAGTCCGATGAAAGATTGCGTACCGGGCTGGTGCGTTTACGTTACGTTTACAAATAAACAATTTGGCCGTCGCTAACAATTTAATTCTACGTGTATCCTAATTTTAGTTTTAAAGCCACTCCGGCAAATACGAACATTTCAAACGTTTTTAAAGCTTTCGTGATATTTGTACCGTTTAAAATTAAAATAATTAATTTTGACCGTGTTAAATGTCGGAGCATTAATTAGCACTAGATAAATTTATCTTTGAATTTTACAGTAGATTGTAGGAGCACATTACCATCAACGTAACTAACCAACGCATTCGTCGTGCTGGTTGCTAATATGTCCATGGTAACGATGGTACAGCGGACCAGCCAGTGGGCGACCGTTGACCACCACTAGACATCCCCGCTTGGACCATGCCTATACGCATTCGAGAACTACTACGCTATATGCTTTGCTAAAAACTACATTAACTTTATAATATTACACGTTAATTATAATAATTTATAATTCATTATAACGAGTACAAATGGAAATGATTTTGGAAATATGTGCATCCGGTTCTTCTACGAGGCCACCCCTGAACAAACGGCACAGTAATAAAAAAAATATTAATTATTGGTAAACTACATTTCGTAGTCACTTAAGTTGTAAATTTAATCATTGAGGGTCTATCCTTTTCAAATTAGAAAATATAAGCATGTACTCCTGGAGGTACATTGGTTTTAGAAGATATTTTTTAGTACTAACATTTAAATCTACTATTCATTTATGTAACTATAATAAGTAAACATATATCATGTATAAAAATAAACATGCACACAAACATATACTTGCATATTATCATATTATTTATATCTATAAACCTACACTCGTCGCGATGTACATATATTTATTGAAACCACCATGCATCTACGGACTCTTGCGTAAATATAAAAATACTTTATACACTATACCTACACAGTAGTGTCCTTTATAAAATTCCAACGTTTTCTTCTTAGTTCTATGTGTTATGTCAATGTTTGTTCAGGACTCGGGGAGAAGGGAAGTGTTATGTTAAGAATCAAGTTTCTCCTGAGAGCGTAGTGGAAAAATGAAGTGGTCGGAGGTGAATCTACTGCAATGAAAATTTCTTGGTATTTTTTCGTTACGTTAAAATACTATTAGAAATTATTATTTTTAAACGTTGTAAAATAGATAAAATAGAAACATAAAATAAATAAGAACTCGTTACAATGAAGAAGTAAACATAATGTCTTCACTTGACCTAAGTCTGAAGTTTAAATTAGAATATATCACACTAAAGGACCTCAATTCTTGTGTACCTAATTACTTTTGTTACGTAATTAAAAATCCTTTATGGTGTACTAGTATTGAGTACTGAGGGTAGAGTACTGAATACTGAGCGTAGTTTGTATGGAAGGCAGTCTCGATACAGATACAGTCACGGACTGTGTGCGTGCCTGTTTAACATTGAGTACCAATTTGCTTAAAACATAAGCAGACACTTTGTTGATAATTTTGACATGCGACTGTAGCAAATCACATTTCCATACATTTCCGTTGGCTTACATAGTAAACCGACAACAAATTGAATATAATATTATACTCTTAATTGTACACTGGGAATAGATTACAATAATACAACATTCAGAATATTACAAATTATGTAACACAGAAGCTGTCTATCAAGTTACCGCGATACCTTCTAGACAACTATTGGATTGAAGAAGAAGTAAATAAAGTGAAAAAGAGATCGAGTATAACTTTGAGGTTAATAAAGCACTAAATACAAAGTCAAGGAAAAATATAGAGAGGGCTAGAGGATTTAATAATTAAGTCGTAAACAACACTTAACGAGCGTGGCTCGCGTACTAATACACCCTCTAGTAGAATAGTTAAGCCTTTAAAAGTCCTTTGCCCTTTCTACAGCACATATATAGAAAATTCTATTACAAAAAGTTATTAAATAGTAGGTAACATGCTTACCAAGAACGAATTTGGGTCCGAAGTAAGCATGTATGTTTATTTCAATATAGAATTAATAACAATTATTATAACTAACTTGATTTGACGTAAATTACACTTTCCCAATCCAACATGCATTCTCAAAGAGACGGTAATAAACTTATTTTTATTGATGTAGATATTCAGTCAAGGATCTACAAATAATAACTTAACCCAGTGTGTATTTAAATATGTATTTTTATACATTTTACTGGAAGCGATTCTTTGAAAACTAACTAATAATAATAACCTGATATTGTTATTAATACCTAATACTAAAAAGGCTTACGATTAACTACATTCTACAATTCGAAAAGCTTGTCTTTGATATGAGCGGCAGGGGAAGGCGGCATTGCCAGCTCTTCTTTTTATTCTATCATACAATAAAAACGGAATTTATAATTGCACTATCGAAGCCGGATACTATGCATGAAATATTTGAAATACAATAAAGTAAAAAAATGTATTTATTTTTAAGTTACAAGCATTTAAAATCTCATTCGATTAAAACGAACACATCGAAAATACCTGCGACGAAATAGGCAACAGACCATAACGATGTTAAGTAACGGTGACAAGGGGTTGATAATAAATTAAATTGAATATAACTTATACGGCACACATGAGCCCCAAGTAACTGCCGAGACACGCCGTACAGTCTCACAGGGCCGGAGGCCGTTTCAATAATACAGTTGTAAATAACGCATGCAGACCGTGTTCTGTTTGTTAATGAAAACCACCAAGTGGAGCCAGCGCTTTTATAAAATACATTCTTCATTTAATACTAACTGCCCTCGCTTTGTGAAACCTATGCGTTGGAACGCACACAGAGAAATATATTTATACGCGATTCTTTTAATCGGATTTTTTTATTTGTGACACTAAATTGAATCAATAAATACTGTTGTGATAATAATGTAAGGAGACAGTGTTTTATTTTGCTAATGAAAATCTCCAACTGTAGCGATTAGCTTTATATTTAAAGTGTTAAAGGTTTATATTTAAAGTACTATTATATAAGAGAACTTCAGCAAATAATTCCACCCCCGGCTGTATGAACGGCGGACAAACGTGATCTCTGGGGTCGTTATTCTGTTCCTCGACATTTTAATTTTATTCAATCATTGTAAATGAAATCTTAATTGTTATATAAATCATAAATAATGATTTATTTATGATAGTTATTTCTTTCAGTTAAAATTGATTAAAGTTTGTTACTTTACTATTAGTTAAAGTATTATATAGTACACACTAGCAACCGTGCTCTCATCACTTTAGAAATCTCATGTCTTAGTAACCACACTACAAATGTTCTCTGAACAGGATTCATTACATTGACATATTTTATCTTTGAACCGGTTGAAATAAAACAAACACTAAACGTTACGCCACGATTACCATGCGTCCATAACGCTTTTTGTCTTTTGTCTTGTTATCTAGATAAATCGAGGAATGAGAAAATGTTACATTTTATTTTTCATATTTGCAACGCTCACTCCATATTTTCATGAAATATCTTTTATACGTATTTATGATAATATAGTACTTTATTTCGTCCTGACGTAATGGTGTTGTTTTGGAAATGTATACTGCAAAAATACAAATAAAAATTATCTACAGAACGGAATTAAAACTATAACATGATATAAAACTAGTTATACTTGAAAGCAATAATTAATTTAGCCCCATATTTTTGCATTCAATCTATAGACATATATTTTTAACACATATTCATCCAGACTTTATTTATTACTATCAAAATTTGAGCTACAAATCGTTTGTGACTTTTTAATTAGATTTGTAGATGATGATTTGAGATTTGACGAACCATATGGCGCGATAGTTACCATACCAGGCCGGCATTCAAGGGGTTCAATTCCCAGCAAGGTAGAAAAATTAATGTTACATGAGAATGACGAAATTTCAATGACTACATTTTTATTCTCCATCTGGATAGATGTGTTTCCATGAAACCCACGACACAGGGAATTTTAGTGTGGGGCTATGAACGTGTAGCGTTATTAATCAAATTTATTTATAATTAGGACTAATAATATCAAACCTATGATTTTTCGTTGAGGTTGTAACATTATTTGTAAATTCAATTAAAAAGTTCCACGTCACAATTACAATCCGTCATTAACGCATAAGGTCTCATTTAAAGACTATTATTCTCGATGAAGCGAAAACCGATCGTTATAAAATGTATTAAGCCATTATATACGACTTTTGTTCCATTTTACTGTACAAGAAAAAGACGCATAGCGCGTATAATCTAATTAACTTACGTTGCTATTTTCATCGCATTATATTAAAAGTAGTTCTGTGAATTTATTTTGAATTAGTTAATTGTCAGACGGTAGCTTTTTCAGCCACAGTAATTCATCAACATCATCGTCATTAATGAACTAATAACTATGACTCGTGTTAACCCGTAAACCAATTAAGAAATGAGGTTCCTGCGATTAATTTAAAAGGCCTAAATAAACTTCGTATAGAGAAACGAGCCCTTTATAGCACTAAAATACACCCTTTTATCTCTAAAGGCACGCACGCGTCAAAAAACCCACATCTCACACTTTTTATTACATGCATTCTCATCCAAGGCGCAGATGTAAAAATGTACTGGATGAGTCGCAATACAATTTTTTTTTTCTTTACTTTCATACTTCTTTAGGTGTGAAAATTTATTCTGTGACAATGATAAATTAGTTAGGCTAGGTAACGAAAACTTGCTTTCAACACGCGACCACAGCGAGACACGGGTGTGGTCTTATAATTAGGATCTACAGCGTACTTCACTGCGCTTTTCCATTATAGATTCCTAGAAGGGTCCTAGGGTTAGGAATCAACCTGTGCATACCTAAGAAATGTTTCTCCAAATAACTACGTTTCACTTAAATTAGTACAAGTATCACAGTAACAAGGGGGAAAGTTTCACATCATATAAAATACGTAACTTTATTCATTATAAGTGAAACCCAGTGACGCATTAGTGAAGCTCAATGTGACTGTTGCATCGCCAATTCAAATTGCTCGAAATTTCTCATAGATATTGACATAAACTTTGAAATATAAAATACATAAAATACTTGTACATTTATAGTAATCTGGTATAAATTTTAATTTAAAATATTTACTATTTATTTAGTTTCGCGGCCACAAACATAAGACAGAGAAATAAAGGAGAATTCATAAGTTCATTATAAAATGAACGGCGTCAACGCCTTTATGCGTATCCAGTACTACTATAGCGGTCACTCTAACAGTGACCGTTTGGCTCGAATCCAATTATTTTGCCTCACAGTGGCGATGTGACTCATAAAAATCGTCACAGCCGCCGGCCGCGCCTCGCGGGACACGAACGCTGAACTTTCGTATGTCCCCTCATCACTTTTCTAAACGCATAGGTCGATCGATGTTCAAATACGAAGGTTAACAAAAAAACGAAATACATAAATATATCATGATAACTAGAAATACTGACTCAATTAAACAATTAAACATTGCAGGATTACTAAATTATATTAGAATTATGAACTACTTTAAGACTATACCGAAATTAAAATTGGTGCAGTTAACGTTTTCGTATAGTTCTTATAATTTTCTTTTTATCAACGCGAATAAAACTCCAGGTGAACTGTACATCATCAGTTCTGCAAAAAACGTCTGGATCAATCCATGTCCAAGCGCTCCGAGAAAGCCTTAAAAAGCTATTTCCTTTTCACGTACCCAGCAAAAGTAAAGCAGAGGGTGAGCGAAAACATATTACCTTACAATGTTACGCCTAAAACTCCTTCAAACATCTTCTCGACAATTTAAATTTTGCTCGTCCCAAATATTATGCCAGAAAAGACTTCAAAGAGTCGGTTCTAAGAAAATAAGATGACAATATGAATATATTTTTTATTGGAAGATATATAAATATAACCAATTCAAACCTAGTCTATGAGTGTAAATGATTCGTATGTAAGTACCGCAGCCAACAATCACCGACTTTCCATACTCATATTATAAATGCGAAAGTGTGTTTATTTGTTTATCCTTCTTCCACGGCTCTACGGAGCGTTGCTATAGTATGATTTTCAGTTTAGAGATAGTTGGGAGTATGATGAGTATTATAGGGTACCTTTTACCGCAATTAAAAAACTCATTTCTGTGGAAAATTCTAGTACAATGTATATTTCAGCCAAATTAAGGGAAGTGTCTAACCACAAAGCGTTGATTGGCAACCAATTTTAGAAAGGAATTGACAGGATTTTTATTGCTGTTCTTTTATCACACGCGTGCGAAGCCGTAGACAACATCTAGTAACAAATAAAAGTCATATTTGCTGCAAAACGTTTGTGGCCAACCCCAAATCGAACTATAGTTCTATTCATTGTTCATTTAACATAAAATGAAATAAGTCGG